>CAUYSK010039167.1:0-14179 GCA_963575035.1 Avahi laniger | reverse complement strand
AACACAGCGAGAAGATGCCATCTAGGAGGACATAGGCCTTGACCAGACACCACGTCTTCTGGTGCCTTGATCTTGCACTTCCCAGCCTCCAGAACTGTGAGCAATACATTTTTATTGTGTATCAGTCTCCCAGTTATGGTGCTTTGTTATAGCAGTGTGAACGGACACTGTTCAGATTGCAAAGATCAGAAATCTGGCTGGGCCACTTTGTTGCTTAAAACCCATCTGTGGCCCCCCATGACCTACAGGAGAGAGTCCAGCTCCCTTTCCCTGGAGAGGAGGCTCTTGCCCTGGCCACCTTGCCTCCCATAGAACCTTGGCCCAGGCTTTCCCTTGAGTCATTCCAGACTTGGAAATTCACTACCCTTGCACCCCAGCAGGTTATGTCTCTATTTTCCAACTTTGCTGATTTTGTTCCTTCTGGAATACTGCTCTCCTTCCTCTTGGCTTGTCTAATTCCCTTTCAACCTTCAAAAAACTCAAGCACCATCTCCTCCAGGAAGGCTTCCCTGAATCCTTAAGTCGGTTGCAAAATGTTTCTTGTCCTTTTGCGCCCAAAGTTGTCCTATTACGTCAAAGTGATTCTGTGCCTCGCTCCCAGGCTAACGTCGAAGCCACTTGGGGCCTCTTGCATGTTACTCACGTTTGCATGCTTGATGTTTCATCACGAGCAGCACTGCACGTCTGCACTGGCTATGCACTGCACAACTCTAGGGCTGCAGATCGCAGAGTTTCGCACAACCCGCCCCACTGTTCCCCGTGGCCCTGAGTGTCACAGGGAGTCACGGAATTGTGCCCTCAAGCTCTGGATATTTCCTACACCATCCATTTGTAGCTGCCTGTTACGCTAACTAGCCTCTCCTGAGCGTTTGCTTGTTAGGTTGGTTAGGGGTGACTTACAAAATGTTTTAAAATGATAAAACCACATTTCTTTCCAGTGGCTCCACTTTCATGGGAATCTCAGAAGTAAGGCTGGGAAAAGGGGAAAGAAGAGGGACACGGTCCTCTGATGCAAGCAAGGACTTTAATTGGAGGCAGCTCCTCCCGCGGCAGCTTTTCAGGAGCCGGAGCGACTCCTGCTGGTGGCAGAAGGATAGCTCAGACGTCTTCTCCTCCTCCGGGGGAGTTTCTGAATCAGTCTTCATGACTCCTGGCCGTCACCTTCTTCGTCCTGGGGGCGCTCCAGCAGCTGCGTAGCCTTAGGGACCTGCGTGGGTGCTGCCGGCTAGCATGCTCAGGGTCGCCCAAGGTTGAACACCTTGAGCATCACCCGGTTGTCCGCGGGGAGGCCTGGGCGTTTCCTTGGCATACTGTTTCGGTGAGAATTTTTGTTTAGACCTGAAAGAATGAAGGAAAAAACTTACCCTGGGTACAGGCTCTGAGTGATGTGTGAGTAACCAGTCTTGGTCAGATCCTGCTCCGGGATTGCTCAAATCATTTATGGCTTTAAGAAAAGACCACATGTATGAGCTAAGAATGACCTGAAACTAGGGAAAGCAACTGAGACTTTAGAGTTCACTTGTTACCCAGTGCAGCCGGCTGGTCCTTATTAATTTGTGTACACAGTTACCGTTTGTTGAGTGCCTTTGTGTCGGGCCATAGTCTAGGCACTTACATACGTTGCCTCACTTCATCCTCCTAACAACCTGCAAATTAGGCAACATATTATATTATCGTTACGCCCATTTTGCAGAGAAGGATGCTGAGGCTTAGAGAGGGAGGGTTAGTGACATATTGCAGCTCATAAGTGGCTCAGGCAGAATTGAAACTGCTATGCAGGACTGAAGCCAGTGATTTCACTAATATCTAATGCCTAATAACTGGTGCAGTATTTAGGCTGTGTCGTTACAGGCTTGAGTAACTACTTCCCTTCCACACTTGCAAAAGGCTGGAAGAAATCTGAGCGTCCCAGCAGGCAGTGGCTGGGGAGACAGGCCCAGAGGAACAACTCAGATGTTCTTGCCAGCTGCCACACACCCACGTCTGGAACCTACTGAGGGACCGCGGATGCTGCTGCTGCGACATTCTTGGATTCCTGGAGCCAACAGCGGTAGGAGGCCCCTCGTCAGCCTTGCAGCAGCAACAGAAGATCTTGGCCGCCATGTTTCGGGGGGCCGCGGGAGGAGGAAAGGGCATTCAGGTGCAGCCCCAATCCTGCAGCCCCAATCCCAGAAGCCCATTGTTATTGAAGCGCTGGGTCATACTGGGCCCTCCCCTCTCCCCAACCTTCTGTAGCTCCCTGTGGCTGGCAGGTTCAGACCCACCTGCCTGGGCCTTCATCTCTGAGGGCCAGTCCTTCTACTGTGCAGGTTTCCCCTACCTGAGGAAAGGACTTGGAGCCTCTACTCTGCCAGTCTTTGCCTGCAGGGGCACCTTCTTGAATCAGTAGAGCGTGGGGTCCGGCACAGTTCTCTGGGCAGGGCTGTTTCCTAGACGAACGTAAGACTGTGGCTGAAAAATGCCATCCCTTCTTTCCAGGTCCTACAGCAGTGGCCTGTACAGATAAGCTCCTGTTTAGCGTCAGATTTGTTTTCTGCTTTCTAGGTGTGTGTGCTCTTGGGCTGTTCTGTAATCTGTTTGAACCTTGCTTTTCTTATCCTGAAAATGGGAAGAGTTACACCACCTTAGAGGAATGAATGTTGAGCTGTATGTAAACTGGCCGCTCTGATGGTCTATGCCCAAAGTGCTCACTGGGCTCGTCTTCCTGTGTGGTCACTGGCTCCGGTTTATTCCAGCTGGGCCCAGGTCCCGTGGGAGCATGATCATGAAGCTCAGCCTCGCTGGTTCCAGTCCAAGCATGGCCACTAACTTGCTGTGTGACTCTGGGCCAACCCATGCTTGTCTCTGGACCTGGGCTCCCTGTCTGCAACAGGAGGTGGGTGGGCTGCATTATCTCTCCAAGGATCCGTCCAGCTCTGAGGGCCTGAGGTTGTAAGTCCATCTTATTCCCGGCCTCCTTTCTCTCTTCTGGGGCCCAGCTGTCTCCTGCTCTTGCTCCCCTTTCCCTGTGGCCAAAGCCCCACTCTGGAAATTTCCATCATGGTGGTTGTATATCAGTCGCAGCACACTGAGTTCACCCCCTGGCCTCATCCTTGGGTACTGGCTTCCCACCCCTCCAGGGCTACTTCCCGGTCCCAGCCACCACCGTCTCCGCCTGGATTACTGCCACGGCTCCCAGCTGGTCTCCCCGTTCTTCATTAGTGTCAACACAGCCGAATCCTCTTAGCGCACAGATCGTGTCACACCTCTGCCCAGAACCTCCCAGTGGCTTCCCACATCACGCAGAATAAAAGCCACAGTCCTTCCCTGGGCCTCTCTTGACAAAACTCCTGATCGAATCACGACTTTGCCTGCCCCTGCCGCGCTAGCTCCTGCTAACCTCGCCCTGCCCGCCATTCCCGCTGCACCCGGCCCACAGCCTCCTTGCCTTCGCTCCACCTTCTGTCTGGAATGATCTTTCCCCAGCGATCCACGAGACTCATTCGCTCACTTCTTCAAGCTTCGCTCAAACGTCCGTTTTCCTAGTGGGGCCTTGTCCGGCCTGTTGACCTATTTAATTTTCTCCGTTTATCCTCACTGTTCAAGCCCTGCACCCTCCCAGCTCTCCCATCGCCCTTCCCCACCTCGTTCTTCTCTGCAGCCCTTGTCACAGCCTAGAATTTATCCCTTTGCATGGGTTCTCTTCCCGTCAGGAAACCCGCGAAGGCGGGGAGTCTTCTCTGCTCACTGCTGGGTCCCCAGTGCAGGGCATCGGGTAGGTGGTTAGTAGGCATTTGTGGCATGGTTGGAGGAAGCTGTATTTATCGCAGCTTGGTCCTGGGTACAAGCAGGTGCTATCACCAGGGAGCGGCAAGAAATGTCACAACCAGTGGGACAATGCCTGCCTTACCCACCTAGCAAGCTGACCCATGGCGTTATGGATGACTCGTAGGGTTGCTTTTGGCTGCCTGCTGTGGGACCACCCCCTTCCCCACCCTCTCCAACCCAAACCTGCTTCTCCCATGTTCCCTATTTTGGGGCAGGTCCCACTGTTCACTTTGTCTCTGCAGCCCAAAATGGGGAGCCCCCTTCTCCTGCTCCCCCCCGCTCATTCCATCATTCATTAAGGCCTTTTGATTCTGCCCCGTGAATATCTCCTCCATCGCCAGCCTCCCAGCATCCCCGCTGCCTTCACTACCAGCGCCTCTTGCCTTTGGATCCTGCCCGCAGCTGCCGCACTGGTCTCTCTGCCTCACCCGCAGCCAGATCTACCCCCAGTGCTAATCACATCAAATCGCTCCTCTGCCTCAAACCCTCAGTGGGATTTGTCTACATGAAAAAAATCCTGTGGTTTTTAAACATTTGAGGACCTACTGGTGCCAGGTACTAGGGAGACTGCAGTGAAGAAGAGCAGCAGATACTTGCTCCCAAGGAGGCAGGGATGGATCCGGGCCACCTGTGGGTCCCAGCACGCGGCACAGGGCTGTGAACAGAGCAGGCATGCTCTTGCTCTCCACACTGGCTGAATAAAGACAGAGCCTTCTCTGACTGTTGGACAGCGGCATCCTCAATCCCATGCCTCGTCTTCCCTTCCATGAACAGATTTCCCTGCTCATAGAAATGGATAGAAACATTTTCGTTCAGCACTTCTTCATTCTCCTCTGGGACTTCAATCATAGAAGTTAATGGGAAGAAAAACAGCCATGGTGTCAAGAACACTGACACTCGCTGAGCATCTTGGGCAGGTCCTTTGACGTCTGTGAGCGCATTTCATTTCCATCTCCGCTCTGCGAGGCAGGACTTTGTCCCATTTTCCAGCTGGAGGGAGCTGAGTGTCAGGAAGGTGACTTGCTCAGGTGTTGCAGCTGCAAGAGAAACAGCTGGGATTTTAATGGAGTTTTGTCTGACACCAGAGCCTGTGCTGTCCACGCAATTCCAGAATGAGATGATCAGAACTACCTTGTCCTCCAAGAGTTGACGACAGGAGGTTTTAAACGGAAAGGCTCCATCTGAAGCTCAGCAGAGCGGAGCACACATTTTTTTGTTTTTTTTTACTTAAATGGACTTGGGATACTAATTCCTGCTGCACCTTGCTGTGTAATTTAGAGCAAGCCTTGAACCTTGAAACTCTATTTTCCAGTCTGCACAATGGGATGGTAAAACCTACCCAAGAATGTTGTTGTGAGGATTGGGTGACATAAAGACGTCAGGTGCTTGGCATGCTATCTGGCACACAGTAAGCGCTTAGTAACACAAAGGCCCATGATGTAGGAGAGATGCTGGCTGTGGCCAGGTTGGGTGTAGTGTTTATTGCATCCAGTGCCCCCGTCTAGGGGGAAGAGCGAAAGAGAAGGGCCCTGGGGTTGTCCCCAGTGGACTGTGAACTTCAGGTCTCTACTGACTCCACGGCACTTTGGCCAGAACAGGAAAGATCAGTGAGGTCAACAGGAAGGCTTCTGGATCTGTAGGGACAGTTCAGCACAGGTGGGGACTATGGGACACAGACAGAGAAGCAGTGGGGTCAAGGCAAATGAAGGGTGGTCATTGCTTCTTGTAGCAAAGTGAGTAAGTGTCCAGGAAGGGTGGGGACATTGTCCCTTCTAATAGAGAAATTACCCCCTCCTGCTCTTAGGTCTAACCTTTCCTCACTCACCTGCAGCTGCAGAGTGGACAGGAGACTGTCTGTGATGTCACAGAGCTGGGGAGCCAGGGAATGTTGGAGGAGAGGGGGGTTGGACTGGACCACAAAGGCACAGGGAGAAGGGAGGACGTCTTCTGACCCTCTCTCCAGTGGTCCGCCCCTTTGTCCACAGTGACGTGCTGTCTCCTGTGCCTGTCAGGTCTGCTGGAGTGCTTCTGCCTTGTGTATCTCTTTTCCCTCTTGGATCCGTAGGTTAGCCAGGCATGTTCTTCTCACGGGCATGCTAGAGGCAAGATGCAGCAAGCCCCACTGTGAAAACACATTTCTAAGCCCCTGCTGGTGTCCCATCTGCTAAGTTTCCATTGGCCAAGCAAGTCACATGACAGGATATAGCAAAGAACGGTGGAGAATTGGGGCCAACATGCCACTCTGCCACAGGGAGATACCATTACTGTGTCCATTTACAGATGAGAAAACTGAGGCACAGAGAGTTTGTTAGGTATCTTGGCCAAGGTGACACAGCTAGTGAATGGCAGAGTAAGGATGGTTCAGAAGCCGAAGCACTTCAAAGGTTCAGGGTGGATACTGTCAAATCGCTTAATGAGTGGCTTGTACCGGTTTGGCTCCTTCCCCACTAGGAAGGGAATGGTGGGGCATTACCTGCTGCCACCTCCCCTCCTCTCCTGGCTTCTGTGCTGTGGTGGCAGAAACCTGCCCCAGAGCTGAGCTGCAGATTCTCCCCATGTGATTAGATATGGCGCACCTGGATAGTTGGGGGTGATCTCCTATCTCAAGGTCACTGAGTAGCAACCTTCATTGTATCTACAACCTTGATCTCCTTTTGCAAAGTAAAGTAAAATGTTTTTTCCCAGGAATAGGATGAAAACATGTTTTTTTGGGGGGTGTGTGTGGGGGGACATTATTCTGCCTACTGTACAGTCTTTAAATACTTGTATCAAGAATAAGAGAATGAAATAAATTATCAGTTCACAAAGCTAGAAAAAGAACAACAAAGTGACCAAAAGAATGTACATTAAAAACAGAAATTTCTAGAGTATAGAAAAACAGTAGATCTAATTAACAAATCAAACATTTTTTTGAAAAAAATAACAAAATAGAAATACTATGTAGCTTAATCAGGAAAAAGAGGGAGAAAGCACAAATATATAAAATTAGAAAGGATAAGGGGAGACTAACCACTGAAACAAAAGAAATTTAAAAAATCTCGAGAGCCCTTCATACACCTTTATGCAAATAAATTTGAAAAACTATATGGAATGGATAATTTCCTGCAAAAATACAGTTTATCAAATTGACTGCATTAGTGATAGAAAACTCTGTCAGTTACTATAGAAGAAATAGAGAAATTTATTAATTTCTCCCTCAAACAGGCAACAGTCCCAGGTGGTTTCACAAGGGAATTCTATGAAGCTTTCAAAGATCAGATAGTTCCAATAGTACATAAATTGTTCTAGAACATATAAAATAAAACTTCCGAATTCTTTTTGTGAAGCAAGTGTATAATATTGATAACTACATCTGAGAGGGACAATACAAAAAAGAAAATTATAAGCAATATCATGTATCAATATTGGTACAAAAATACTAAATAAAATATTAGTGAACAGAATCCAACCCCATATTATTCGGATAATACATGATGATTAGGTGGAATTTATTTGTGAAATGAAAATTTAATTCAATATGGGAGAGAAATTATATGATTTTTTCCTTTATAGATGCTGGGAAAAACAAGAAGAGGAAATTGATGGATATTTTATTAACATGGTAAAATAGCTTTCTCTCTCTCTCTAGCTTTGTCCTAAACTCAGCTTCTTACTTAATGTGCAAACACTAGAGCTATTTCCTTTAAAACCAGGAACAAAGCACAGATATCCGCTTTCTTCACTATTTAACATTGTACTGGTGGCATTAACCATTGCAATTAGATAAGATAAATCAGAGACATAAAAATTAGAAAAAGCAGAAGCTAAAGTAATTCTACTTGCAGATGAGATAATAGTACTGCTGGTAGCCATAGGAAGTCAATGACAAAACTAACAAACAGTAAAAGAAGTCCGAAGGGAAGCAAGGTATAAAATTAACATACTGAACTAAACTGTGTCAATATACATAAGCAATAACCAATTACCAGCCATAATGATAGAGAAAACTCCATTTACAATAGCAACAAAGAAGATAAAATAGGAATACATTTAATAAGAAATTTGCAAAATTAATATGAAGGATATTTAAAAATAGCCTTGAAAGACTAAAAAGTAGATTTGAACAAATGAAAAGCCATTTGTTTGTGGATAGGAACTGGCACATAAATGTGTCTGTTCTTTCTATTTTATAATATTCTCTAAGTTAATTTATAAATTTAGCACAATCACAGTGAAAATACCATCAAGATTCTTTATGGAGCTAAGCAAATTGATACTAACATTTACATTAAAAAATAAACTTGCAAGAATAAAACAAGGTGAAGAGGCAGACTCATCAGTGGAATAGAATAGAAAGTTCAGAAAGAGACCCAAATACATGCAAGAATCTAGTATATGGTAATAAAGGTGTCATCTCAAATGATTGGGCCAAAGATGTTCTCTTTAATAAATGTGCTGGAATGGCTATATAATCATTTGGAAAAAGGATAACGTTAGATCCATACTTCCTAAATACATAATAATAAAATGCTAAATGGAACAGGGTATAAATATATATCAAAAAACCATACAAACAAACAAGGAAATATGGGTGAATTCCTCTATAAACTGTGTGTAGGGAAAGGCTTTCTAATGATAACACCAAAATCCAGATGCAATAAAAGATTAATACATTTGACTTTGAAGAGGTACTATTCCTAACATTAAAGAGCACTTAAAAATTAAGGGAAAAAACAATAAAAATATGTAGAAGACATGAACAGATAATGCATAAAAACATAAAAATGGCCCTTAAACATATGAAAAGACGTTAATCTTCACTCCTGGTAACAGAAATGCAAATTAAAAACAACACGTTATACCATTTCTCACCTGTCAGATTGGCAGAAGTTAAAAAGTTGCTCACAGTGTGGGGAGACAGGTACTCTCGGCGATCATATGCAACTCTTATGAAAGAGAATTTGGCAACATCTAACGAACCTATGTAAGTTTTTTCTGTTTGGCTGAAAAGTTCATGCTTAGGATTTAGAACTAAAGGTATACTATCAAAATACAAAATATGTGCACAAAAAGTTATTCATTGTGGCATCATCTGTAATTGCAAAATATTGAAAGTAACCTAAATACCTGTGTAGAGGACAGTGGTTGAATAAACTGTGGCCCAGCCACACAGTGCAGAACTAAGCAATGCGTGAAAAGAATGGAGATCTCTGTGAATTCATAAAAAGTGATTTCCAGGATATATTAAGTTAAAAAGAGCTAAGTAGAAAATAGTTTCTATAGTATGCCACCTTTTGTGTAAGAAAGAAGGTGAAATAAAAACTATGTATTTGCTTATTTTTATAAGAAGAAATAGGAAGAATAAACCGGAAACCATCATGTGTGGGAACAGGGTGGAAGGGTTTGGTGGGAGGGACACTTCTGTGCATGTAATTTTTTGTATTATTTTGACTTTTAGAACCAGGTTAATGTTTTGTATTGTAAAAAAAGTAAATCAATGAAGACGGGAGAAAAAAATGTCCTAAAATTAAATATAAACAGAAGGCAGTGGACCCAGCTGTATTTCAAATGACTAATATAACAATGATGAGGGAGTAAAAAGAAAGTAACTCAGCAATTTTTGAGAACAGTTTTTGACTATAAGTCTTATATCAGTAGACAATAAGATCTGCAGCTATTCTGAAACTAATTTCTGTGTATTCCAGAATTGAGCAACTATATTGAGGATAATAGGATTCAGGCCTTTCATGGAGAAAGGAATTACAAATATGAAAAGAGGAAAAACTAGCATAAATCCCATGGTGTTGGATGGGATTGGAGATATCATTATGAACTACTGGTTTTATTATTGCTCTCCCTGGTTCTCAGTGTGTGCATATATTATGTATATCTATATGTTTGTGTGTGTTTGTGCACTTCCTAGCTTGATCCACTGAAAAAGCCTAAAAGCATTGACACCCCAGTAACAATGAGCACTCCTAGCATCGAGGTCTTGGTTTCTACAGTTCTTCCCTAAGAAGGACCAAGGCTCCTTGAAGAACTGGCTGATTCTAGGGCTGAGATTGTAGGGTAAATATCTTGTGTGCCAAAAAATGATGGGGATATGTCAAAACACAGAAGTGAGCTTCAAGGGGTCAAATCTGAGGCATTTTGAACATCAGAATAAATGATAGTAATGGATTATAGCCAATTTAATAAAATAAAGATTTCATGAATCTAAACTTGTATAAACAGACATATAAATAAATAAAGGGGAAGGAGGAAAGCTTTTCCTTATAGCAGAGGATTAACTAATGAATGTAGAAGGAATGGTAGAGTTAGAAAAATCACCCTTTGGCAAATAATAACTGATTCTAGCAAGAATCACTTATGGATGCTTCAGTTAGTGGGTGAAAGTTTAATGAGGAACAGCATATTCACAGAGTCTCAAAGTATCCCTGTCCCAAATTACTTATTAGTTACAAAGGGGAAAATAACAACTTGCAGTGGAGACAGGCTCCACCTCGACTGAGTGATCTGGGCTGACATCACCCGTAATGGGACCTACCTACATCAGGTGCCTCCTGATACGGTGCACGAGGATGGACACAATCTGGCTTCCTTGGTATTCCTGCCCCCAGTGGAAAACGTGAATCTCGTAATAAGGAATCATCAGATAAACCCAAATCGAGGGACATTTTATGAAACAATCTTGCTCGTATGCTGCAGAAATGTGAAGCTCATGAATGACGAAGACAGAACTGTTCCAGGCCAAAGGAGACTACGGAGATAAGACAACTACGTGCAATTCATGATCTTGGATTGGATCCTGGACCGAGCGAAAAGGTAGCTATCGGACATTTTTGGGGACAGTTGATGACATTTGAATGGTATTGTATCAATGCTGAATTTATTGTTTTTGATTACTGTAGTTATGTAAGAGACTGTGCTTGCTCCTGGGAAACACACATTGCAATATTTAGGGGTCAAGGGGCATGATGTGCACAACACACTCTCAAGTGGTTCAGGAAAAAATAGGGACAGAGAGAAAAATGATGAAACAAACGGGAGAAAATGTAAACAACTAGTGAATCTGGGTAAAAGGTAAATGGGGCTTCTTTGTATTAGTCTTGCAACTTTTCTGTATGTTTGAAATTATTTCAAAAGCTATCCAGAAGGTGAAAACATTTTTTTTCAGGTTAGTTAGACGTGACACTATATTTAAAAATGATGAGACATTGTTTGGAAGAGACGCTCCCTAGTAAGTAGGAGGGGAAAAGAAGAGGGACACAGTCCTCCGATGTAACCAAGGACTTTAATTAGAGGCAGATCCTCTCACAGTGGCTTTTTCAGGGGCTGGTGTGACTCTTGTTGGTGGTACAAGGATGGCTCAGACATCTTCTCCTCCTCCAGGGGAGTTTCTGAATCAGTCTTCATGACTCCTGTCCACTCTCCTCCCTCCTCCTCTTCCTCCTCCTCCTCCTCCTCTACGTCCTCCATTCTCCTCCTCCGGGAGGCTCTTCCGCAGCCGTGTATACGCAGTGGATGACATGGGTGCTCTTCGCTAGAAGCCTCAGGGTCTCCCAATGAAGCACGTCTGGAAAGGCCAGTGCTTCTGGGAGTAGCGATCTAGGTTCCTCTTGTAAAAATTGCTTTGGGAAGCTCGTGTATACAGATCTGAAAGGAGAAAGGAAAAAGTTATGCTGGGCGAAGGCCTTTGAATTAGGCTTGGATGAACTGTCCTGGTCATTGGTATCCATCTCTGATCATTCCTGAGATTCTTGAATCCTGTGGGAGCCAAGGTGGACTCCAGCCTAGGACTTGGAAGTCCTTTGTGATAGGGAGGAGTTTCTTGCAATAGGTTTTGCCTTGTGCTACATTGGTGGCTTCGATGATGGCAGAGTGTCTGGCAAAGCACAGTGGCACGGAAAGTAGAATCCTGGCTCTGACACTAACGTCAGTTCCCAGTACACTTGTGGAAAGTCCCTTCCCTTCTGTGGGCCTCAGCCCTGTGGGGGTGGCAAAGGCAGAGGGAGGGGTGGGCGAGCCAGTGGGACTTCTAGCTCCCTACCCTCGACTTAAGTAGAGCAGGTCCCCTTTGATATTTTACAGAAACTGGACTCTGGGTGAGATTTTGTTTGCAAGGAGGGTTTAACTCTTAAAGTGACTGGGCTGGATGATCCGTAGGTCTCTACAGCCTGTCCTCCCGCGATGGTTGTGAGCTATGTGAGACCACCTGGGCACAGAATCAGTGCCCAGCAATGTGGCTGCATTTCTTCTTCCTGGGCCGTGCCACTGTTCTGGGATTGGGCATCTGTCCTTGCACGGCCCAGAGCCATTTTGCCCCCAACTGAACTATGCTCAATCCACAAGCATTTCCTGGCATTGTTTAGTTGCCACGCACCTGGCTGGATTGGGGGGAACAACAGGGAACAAAGCCGATGGGAGCCCTGCCCTCTTGGAAGTTACTGTCTAGTGGCCAAAGTAGACATCACACAAACATACGAAAATTACACATACAAGATGATGCCACAGAGCTTAGGAGGAAAGCGTGGATGTGTATCCTTTTCCCCCAGACCTGCTCCTCCTCATGCAACTCCTAGCTCGGAGAATCACGGAGTTGGGTCGTAGACTCCTGGGGTCTCTCCAGTGTGCTCTGGAACAGGACTGCAGCTGCCACATGGGAGTGAGCCCATCGCTCCTGTCATCCCACTCAGCTGAGCGCGAATATCAGTGGGGCCTTGTTGTGAGGACGAGGTCCCCTCCCCAGGGGTTCCTGGTCAGTGTTAGGACCTCACTTTGGGACTCACCCTTGAAATCACTGCTGGTCAAGGAAGCTGTCTCTTTTGGATGGATCAGGGGTTTTCCTGAAGGCAAGCGGGAGGTTCCTTTAGCATGCTTGGGGTTTTGTCCACCAGGCCCATTCTTGTGAAGCCGCGTATCTGGCAAGGAGAATTCCACAGGGTCAGGTGGGGAGGCTCAGATGAGCAGCGCACATGGGCAAATGGTGGTTATTATGGGGTGGGAGTGTACCTGAATATACCTCTTCCTGTCCCTGAAGGCTTCCCCTCATAAGCAGATGTTGGATTCAAAATATGTATTCATTTTAGTTTCCGTGTTTGTTTTTGTGGAGACAGAGTGTCACTCGGCGTCCTGGGCAGAGTGCAGCGAGGGGGGCCACCGCAAGCTCCAGGTCCTGGGCTGTGAGCGATCCTTCTGCCTCAGCCTCCCTGGCGGCTGGGACTACAGGCGCTTGCCAGAGCACCCGGCTGCGTTTAGTTGGTTTTGTGTATTTTTTTTGTCTTTACTATTTTTTTTTTGTAGTGGTAGAGACGGGGTGTGGCCGCGCTGAGGCCGGCATGGAACCGGCGAGCTGCAGCCATCCTCCCGCCTCGGCCTCCCAGGAAGCTAGGACGACAGGCGTGAGCCACCGCGCCCCGCTGGCGTGACGCGTGTTCCTAGAGCTGAAAGGTTGGGTGCGACGACGAGCTCTCTGCTGCCCCCGTGCGACTCGCCGACTTGCTGCATGCGGGTTCCACTTAGGAAAAAACAGAAAGTGAAGTTAGTTTGGGCAGCAGCTGTATTAAAATAGGAAGAACACAGAGAAGATCAGCGTGGCCCCTGCGCGGGGATTACACGCAAATCCGCGCAGCGTGACTTTTTAAAGAAAATGAAAATAAAAATAAATTTAATATGACAAGATTATCTGTCTATTCTGTTTACAATGATGTCCCTATAGCAAATGTGGTCTCGGTGGAGGCAAGGGAAACACAGGATTTGGCTTGACTGTGTTGCTGCTTTTTGTTTCTTGTTTTTATTTTTCTTTAATATAGAGGAGAAAGTATGGGTATCTGCTACAGCAACCAGGGCCTTCAGAAAGCTGGTCACAGTTGGATCAGGGCTTGAAGGATGAGCAAGAATTTTCCAGGCTAGCAGGATGTGGCGGCTCAGGCCTGGAATCCTAGCACTCTGGGAGGCTGAAGCGGGAGGATCGCTTGAGGTCAGGAGTTAGAGACCAGACTTAGCACGATAGAGACTCCCTCCCCCCGCCCCCGTCTCTATTTAAAAGAGTAATAATTCGGCAGGTGTGGTTGCTGCCAGTAATCCCAGCAACTGGGGAGGCTAAGGCAAGAGGATGGCTTGAGCCCAACAGTTTGAGGTTGCTGTGAGTTAGTCTGCTGTGAGTTAGCCACCGCAATCTAGCCCAGGCAACAGAGTGAGACTCTGTCAAAAAAAAACAATAAAAAGAAGTTTTCCTGAGGGGCTCATGGTGGTTAAGGCCTGTAATCCTAGCACTCTGGGAGCCCGAGGCGGGGAGATTACTGTAGGCCAGGATTTTGAGACCAGCCTTGTAACAGAGGGAATGACCTTGAAGAAAAAAACGCAAAAAGATGTTTTCTGTCTTTTAAAAACC
>CAUYSK010039165.1:0-26118 GCA_963575035.1 Avahi laniger | reverse complement strand
AAAGAAATTAATCGGACAGCTAAAAATATATAGAAAAAATTAGCTGGGCATGGTGGCACATGCCTGTAGTCCCAGCTACTTGGGAGGCTGAGGCAGTAGGATTGCTTGAGCCCAGGAGTGCGAGGTTGCTGTGAGCTAGGCTGATGCCACGGCACTCACTCTAGCCAGGGAAACAGAGTGAGACTCTGTCTCAAAAAAAAAAAAAAAAAAGAAAAAAAGAGTATAATCAGTGCAAACTTTCAGGACAATTTGGCAGTTACTAAAATGTAAAATGTACATAATCTCTGACTCAGTAATGCCACTATTAGGAATCTATCCTACTGATCTACGCAATACACAAAGAAAAATGTATAAGCATGTTTACTACAGCACTACTTTAACAGGACAAAAACTCTTGGAAATTACATGTCCATGAATAGGGAACTTTCCACATAAATTACAGTATATCTATTAAATAGAAAACTATGCAACTGTTAATGTAGTTACTCTGTATGTGGAGAAGGAAAATGCACAAATTTTATTATTGAAAAAAGGCAAGTTGCAGAAAAGCACATGTGGAATGATTTTATTATATATGGTGATAAATATATGTGTGTTTGTGTGCATGCCTGACAATGGTTAGAACATTGCTAGAATTGCAAGAAACTTAATAGGAGTAGGACTCTATAGGGAAATGAATTTTTTTAACATTAACATGTTACTTTTTTCTTTCACAGAAAGGCAAGGAGAATGTCGAGTAGTGGGGAAAGTACAAGCCAAGGCACAGACAAGACAGTGCATTGTATGTACGGGACTGAATATGTGGGTTTTATTTTAACACATGGTTTATGTTGGGAAGTAGGGGAATGCAAGATTGACAGAGAAGGTTAGGATCTTGAAGGGCCCTGAATCTAGGATAAGAAATTTGTACTTTATTAAGTAGGTAATGGGGAGCTATTGAAGGTTTCTGAGCAAGAGAGTGACAAAATCAGAATTGTACTTTAAGAAAATTAATTAGCTTGATTCTCTAAAATGGGTTAGAATTGGCATCCCAGTTTGGAGTCTCATATGAGGTGACAGCAGTAGAAAGGATGAGAACAGATTCAAGAGAGAGGGAAAGATTTGGCAACTGACTAGATTAGTTGCAAAGGCTAGGGTGGGTCCCATTTAGGGAGATGAGTCAAAGAAAATGCCAGGATTTGAGCTGAGGAACTAGGCGGGCAGTGATTGCTCATATGAAGTAGAAAGTCAGGAGAAGCCAGTCTCAAGGGGAAGGCAAGTAGTTTAGGACCTGTTTACTTTCATGTACCAATGAGACATTCAAATGCAATCATTCAAGTAGGCCTAGAAAATACAGGGTAGAAGCTGGAAGAAGAGATTAAGAGCCAAGTAAGACAGATTTGGGGATCACCACCATAGAGTGAATGAGACCACAGAGCAGGGAGAATGGATAGTGAAAAGATGGGAGATGAGGACAGAGCCACATGTAGGGGAAGGAGAGAGGAATGAATCAAAGCAAAAGGGTCATGGCAACCTTTGAGAAATATATAGAAATAGTCTTCTTCCGTCATTGGTCATTGGCATGTTTACTTTATTTAGATATTACCGGAAATAAACTGAAAATTACATTTAAGGAGAGCATTTGATGGTAACCTGGAATTTGCTCAATTAAGGATGTGTGCAGTCTAGGTCCTGGAGAGTATAGAACAAAATGGCAAAATCCCTTTTGTCTTGGATGGTTTAGGTACAACCCTACTAGAAGGTGGGCATTAGCTGTTTGATTCCACTCACTTATTCATTCATTCATTCAACAAATATTGATAAGCATCTAGTATGTGGAGGAACTGTTTTAGGCATTTGGGATAATCAGTGAACAAATGAGACACACACACAAAAATGTCCTCCTCTCATGGAGCTCACATTATAGTGAGAAACATAGACAATCAACACATAAATAAATTATATAGTATGTTATTACACAATATGTACAGTGTGTGCAGTGGGAAAGAAAGAATAAAGTAGGGCAAAAGGGATAAGGAAGTGGGGGATTGGAAAGACTAACATTAAAAAGGATGGTCAATGTAGGTTTCATTGAGATTATATTTGAGCAGAGACTTGAAGAAGGCAAAGGAGTTAGCCATGAGTGTATCTATGAAGAAGAAAAAAGTGTTAGCCAGGGGGAACAACTGTGGCAAGGGCCCTACGTTGGAGCATGCCTGGCAGATTTGAGAAATGGGGAGGCCAGTGAAGCTGGAGCAGAGTTGTCGGCAGTAGGAGGGTAAGCAGGAGATAAAGTCTGATAATAATTGAGGGAGATGAGTGGCAGATCCTGTAGGTCCTTGTAAAAACCTAATACAATACAATGCCCGTGACTGGTGTTCAATAAATGTTTGGCCAGTCATCTTTTGCAGTCCAGGATTATCATCAAATAGCATTTGTCTATGTATTTATTAGTTATGTGTACTGTCTTTATTCCAGGGGCCTCTGAATAGTTCTACATAGGGAGTATAATCATAGGGCAGTGAAACCCTTATGGGCATTAGAGATCAAAGTGGACACTATATTCTTGCAACTGCAAGCAGGAAACAAATGTCAAGCATTGTGGCTGCTGAATAATGGTGCTGGGTGTTCCTAAAAAGCCTGCTAGGAAAGTGCTCATTCCGTTGTAATCACAAGCTGCATTCTGGTTGAAGCATCCCTACCATGGGACATGGATCCATATTTCAACCTAAAAGGAGCAGCTTCAATGATGAATTTCCTTTCAACTTTCAGTCCAGGTGCCCCCTGCATTCTTCCCTGGAGATAGCAGTCGTGACATTAATACAGATCTCAAGTGGCTGAGTTTTACAGCGGTAATTGGATTCCAAGAATGCAAAGCCTATCCTGGCTTGCACTTGGTTGCACTTAATAGGTGCTAGTTGAATGGAGGAATGGCTAGCCTTTTTTTTCTTTCCTCATAGCCTATTTTCTCATTTTCCATAGGCCCCCAAATGCAGGCTGTCCAAGAACTTTGACCACAGAAGCATCAGCCCCACCAAGAGGAAGGAGGCAGGAGAGATAGGGACCTCATTAGCAGGCTATCATTAGGCTTCTAGGACCTGAGGGGAAACCCATTGGGAAGGGCAGGATATGTGAGAATTCTTGGCTCTTTATGTCTTGTAAAATGAAATAGGCAGATTGTGTAGCTTGGGGCTAACTTAGCCTTGGGTTTAAACTCAGACCCTTAATTAGGCTGTCTGGGTCTGTTTTAGCACCAAGTCAAGGAGTCCAAAGTTGTGAGTTGGAGCCTTGGCTGGAAATAAAACTCTATTCCCTATGCTGAACTCCACTAGCCCCTGCCAGCTCATTAACAGGAGAATGATCTGGAGAGAAAACAAATGGGTGAGTGAGGGAATGTTTCAAAACAAAGACTGCCTAAAACATTCTAAAACAAACATCCTATTAAGTGGATCAGTTGAGTCATCTTCACATATGAAGAAAAGACATACTTAGACTATTTCTTAGCCATAAAAATGATGCAACCACATTTCTTTCATCATTATATCTATAAATAGAAATCAGAGAACCAAAGCTTATTGGATACCCTTGAATGTCAGAGCATTGTACTTAGAACATTATGCAGCCTCAGCTCTGATAGGTGCTTCTTCTAAGTTCCTATGCATCACTGTTTTCTTCAGGCCTAGGCTTGGTGAAAGCTTCAATGCATGCCATGAAGACCTTTCTGTGGGCCAGAGATCATTTCATCTTAGGTTCTACAGTTTGTTCATACCATACGGAAATGGCAGTGATTGTATTTTGAATATAATTAGTTTGCAAAAATATGTCCAGTTTGTTAGAATTTGACCTACCTTCTGCCTACCTATCGGTTCCAGGTTTTATATCCAGAGAACCAGCCAAGGAATTCTCAACTCTTATTTCAGCCCAAGATGTCCTCCTTTTCTCTCTGTTGTGAGTTTTTCCCCCCCTATCTCTCCAAAAGAGTATGGGGGGGGTGGGAAGGATGGTTATCTTTGAGCTATTCCACTTGTTTTTGTTCTAGCACACCTACTCCTCACCAAAGCTGGAAAAATTATACATTGTAGTTTATACTCAGATCTCTTGTCACTTGAATAGAAGAGGCTTCAACCTTTCCCGCTTTCATTTTTTCTTCTTTGTTTTGGCGGGGTAGTAGTGCTGTTGCCGGACTCTTAGCTCTGTGAGACTATGTCTTGTTTAGGTATAGTTAGTGCCTAGCCCATAGTAGATGAATGACTGAATGGGAGCATTATTCTATAGATGGTTTGTGGTTTAGAAAATCAACTATTGAGACTTACATCAAATTCTACATCTGGCATTGAGACTAGCATGATTCCCAATTTTCACTGAGGGGTATCACATCCACGGAACCTGAGAAGGGATCCCCAACTCCTTATTCTAGGCTTAAGATGTAGTGGACGAGCTATTAATATAAGATAGCTTTTTAAAAATAAATGGAATCTTAGTGATCATTTTATCCATTCTCAGAGTAACTGTGAAGGTTTACTAAGATCAAACAGAGCTAGTGGCAAATCTGGGACTGGAATTAACCCTCCTTGTCACCAATTCCAGTACTTTTCTTACTGTATCGGACAGTCTTGCCAGTGACCATCACTGCAAGGCAAAGTTAAGTTCTGTGACACTGAAATCCTGAAAGACTTAGAACAGAAATAGGAGGTACACAGTATATGTGCCATGACATTTCCTTCTGGTGTCCAAAGGACACGTCATTAACGATCGTGATGCTTTTTCCATTGAGTCTGGATAGGACCTCAGGCAGCTGTTACCAACCAATCGAGTTGGCACTCAGGATGAAACCTATCTATTATCCCTCTTCTAGAGAAATAAGACTTTCATAAGTCAACGAACTCTTGTCTTGGCTTGTCTTCTTGAGATGAGCTGAAACTCCAGCAGGAACCTTACAACCTTTATTGTTCTTCACTGTCCCCATGTCCCCAAAGGACAAAGTGATGTCTGCAAGCAGGTTTCCACAGCATGGGTCTACCAGACAGAGCAGGTGCAGGATTAGTCATGACTCCAAGCCAGGCAAGGTGATTAAGAAAAGCTAAATTTATATTAAATTATCATAAAGTCCTAAAATATTGAACATAGTGGTTAAATAACTCCAGAAAGTCCAATCTCTCCAGTGAGTAATGTTAAAACCATTACACATGAGCGCGGGAGAATCACTTCCATTAGTTTAAGACAGAGAGATTTTGCTTTGTACAGAGTAAATCAGTGCTCAAATAGATATTTCCTCAAATATGTCCTTTCTACATTCTGAACAGCCCAAGTGCAATAAGATCCTTTCTCCTTTCCAATCAAGAAAATGCCACTTTTCTACTTTCTCCTCCTCCCCAACCATAAGGCTAAGGACCCAAAGTGCTCCTTCTTTGCTTTGCCAAATGTGAAATGTCCTCCTTTCCTCCCAGAAGTGGCTCCTCACCTTTCCCACTGCATGCACTGGAAAAGCCTTCTTGGCCTGGCTGTAATGTGTAGGCTCAGACCTGGGGCTGGCTACCGAGAGCAGGGCTAAGGGCTTGGTGACTATCTCTAGCAGTCTTAGAACTGACCAGACAAGATTTGATCTTGTCCTTTTTCACTCACGTTTGGCAGCTGATTTTAACCACAGGAGATGGTTCAGACCAGGAAACTTCCCCTAGAAGCCATGCCCTCCATCCTCAGGCCCTGTCCTCCTCTCTTGCTGCTTCTACTTCCTGGGGAGAAGAGGTCTGGGTGTGCCCTAGACTGAGAAGCCTTCATCAGTGGTTCTTTCTACCTTTCTACTCCTTGCCAACCTCTTTCCATCTTTATTTAACCCTCCTCACCAAAGGACTTTGGAGAGTGCTGGTGCCACAAGGGTAGGTCAGAAAAAGCAAATTAGGAAAAAAAAAAAAAGTGAAGAAGAGCTAGGGAGAAGTTTTAGGGCAGAAAAAAGTCTGAACTTCCTGATACTAGCCTGAGACTTATGCTCTTTGTGTGAATGAGCATGAACCAAGTGATGACATCTCAGCATGGAAAGTAAGTCACTTAGCTCAGGAAAGAGTTGGAATAGGAACTCCACCACCCGGTCGCTACAGGCTTTCTGTCTACTAACTTAGATCCCTGAGCACTTGAGAAAGAACACAGGAGTTTCAACCTCATGTATACTTCTCTTTAGGCCCTGGGTGTCTCAAGTCTCTAACCCAATTGTTCTTCCTGACTGTTTATGAAAACTTCTGGTCCTTCTTTGAAAGATTGTTTCCAGATCTCTTCCCTCAGAATCTCAGAGAATGAGGGAGAGAGTGGCAGAATGTTCAAGTTCAGGTGGTATGCTATGTTTGGTCTAGGCAGAGCTTCTTAGACATTTTAGAGACTCAGCTCCAAAGGCCCAACATTCACTCAAGCCACTGACTCACAACCTGGTTACATAGGGTAAAGGACTTAGGAAAGGTACTGGCCAGTGGTGGCACCAGGAAGGAATTCATATTAGCCAGTAGCTGTGTGATAGGGGACCCCAGTCATCTGAAGGTAGAAATGGCTCCGGGCATTCTAGCAGGAAGAAGAACAGCTTCAGCCATGCCCACATCTCACCAGTATCTACAGCTGAAAAGGCAGTGACTCTTAGGGTTAGAATGACATCCACTGCCTGCAATGGACGGAGTACCAAGGCCCGACTACCCCCAAAAGCTTTTTCATGTTACCAACACACTTGAGGCTGAAGGTTTCCCAGATGCCCATACCAGCTGGGCTGACTCTTCCTTCTTCTCTCAGCCTCTATCCTTCATCCCTCTCTTTACTGACACCCCATCCCCAGCCCCAGTCCTGGGTAGCTGAGTCCTCTCAGAGAAGCAGTCATGCCCACTGTGACGAGGGAAGAGTGCAGTCTTAGATCATCAGTTGCTTCCATGCTGTGGGGCAGGCACTGAAGGTACCAGGGGAAGGGGAGGTGGAGCTCTACACTGGTAAGGAATTATTACCAAGCCATCTCAAGGGGCCCAGGATGGAGTGCAAGAGGTGAGACTCATGGTAAAATCCAGGTCTAAATTCTTGAGATGTGCCATCATTTCTTATGCATGGGTAGTTATGGACTCGGGTGGAAAATAGCTTCCTCGAGGGCTTGGGAGCATTTATGGGATGAGAGGAGGAGAAGGATGAGCACATAGGAAGGGGGCCTGCTGTGTAAGCAAGCACAAGGACTGGAAGTCCATAAAGGAGAAGAACAGGTAGGCAGGGAGAGAAGGTGCACATTTAGACCTGGCTCTCTGAGGAGAGCTTGCGTTCATGTTTCCAGCCCGTGTCTGATAGAGAGCCCCGTCTTTCTGGAGTGGCTGTGGTGTGGACGCTGCTACACTCAGACTGCTCTTCCTGCAACAGCTGCTCTGTCTCTGTGTCATCCAGGGAGCCAGAGCTGGCCTGGATGGACACTGTGTCTGTCTTCATGCATACGTGATCTCGAAGAAGGCCCCCCCGTGAGCTGCGCAGTTGCTTGAGGTCATCCCACTCAGCATCGTCCCCAGACAAAAGGCAGATTCCTTCTACGATCTTGATCTTCTCCTTGGTATAGTTATGGTCAGGCCCTCCCTAGGGTGAAGAGTGGGGAGACGTAGTCAGTCAGTTGGCTCTCTGCAAAGGAACTCATGATGAACTGAAAAAGGAAGTGGATGGGGTAAGAGTGGGCGTGAAGAACAGAAAAATCCCACAAACAGAAACTGCAAACCAGTACAACAAAAAAAAAATAAGGAAGAAGAAAAAAGAAAAGAAAAAGAAAAAAATCCCACAGACAAATGGGGAGCCTGGGTCAGGACACATATATGAGTCCTAGCCTAAAAGAGGAGCAGCAGCTACGATGATTATTACCATTATCACATAGGGAGGAGGGAGAACCATGGCTTCCATCCATCCTGCACTGGCCACTCATGATTCTGTCACTTTGGGCAAATTATTTCATGTCTCTAAAACTGCAGTGTGGGGAAAGTAACAGTATCCACACCTCGCAACCAATTACTGTCAGGATTAAATAAAGTGATTAATGGAATGCAATTATAGGGATGCTTGATGTAAGATGCACTAAAACATGAACACCTTAGCTATTGTTATTGTGGTTTATTAAGGGGACATCATGCTGATATAAATAATCAAAACAACAGACAAAAGCAATTAAGTGTGCATTTATTCTGGATTTTAAACTATTTTATGTGCTAGTTTGTTCTTAATTATCTCTTCTAATTTTGTTAAGGAAAAAACTTGGGAGGTAAGACAGGAGGAGGGCTCTAAGAATCCTCTTATTTGAGTTCTAAATGTCAATCCAGTGGTGTCCTATAACTTTTTTAGGAGGTTACTCTGGTTCTGCTCCCATGAGCCCTGGGACCTTTCCCAAGCAACCTCAGATTTCCAAGGACAGAAATGCATTCTGCTCAGCCTTCTTATTCTGTGGACTCCTCAAAGGGTAGCCTTACTCCCGGTTTCTGGGGGATACTGACCAACATGCCACCACTGCCAGAAGAAAATGGACCGTCGCTTGGGTTCTGTCCCTGGGATAGTGTTCCTGCCAAAAGTCTTGCAACTGCTGCTCTATTTTAGTAACAATTCAACTCCACAGATATTTATTGAGCCCCTGTGTTAAGCAAATATTGTGGTAGGTGCCTTGATGATTATACAATATAAAACATGGTCCCTGGCTTGGTGTGGTGGCTCACACCTATAATCCTAGCACTTTGGGAGGCCAAGGTGGGAGAATCACTTGAGACCAGGAATTCAAGACAGCCTGGGCAACATAGCAAGACTATATCTCTATAAAAAAATAGAAAAATTAGCCAGGCGTGGTGGCGCATGCCTGTAGTCTCAGCTACTGGGAGGCTGAGGCAGGAAGATAGCTTGAGCCAGGAGTTTGAGGTTGCAGTGAGCTCTGGTGATGCCACTACACTTTAGCCTGGGCAATAGAGCGAGACCCTGTCTTCAAAAACAAAAACAAAACAACAGCAATAACAAAACCATGGTCCCTGACCTCTGGGAGTAACAGCTCCCTCAACCATGCAGAGAGAGACATAGCACACCCTCCATGCTGAAATTACTATAAGATAACATGTGAGCCACTCGGAGTCTTCACACAGAGACATGCTGGGTAAGTTAGGGAGAGGTAGGGGACATGGCACTTGCAATTTGGGGGACACCACTCCCTCTACAAACACACAGCAACAGGTACCTGAAATCAAGAGGAAATCAGAAGAGAAAGGGTGAAAGGCTATCAGAGGGGTGAAAGAGCTGCTGAGGAAGAAAGAGACAACAGAAGAAAAGTCACACAATTTTTATCGCTAACCTATGGCCTTTATTGTGGTTCTTTTCTGGGGCATCAGACACTCCAAAACCCAAGAATCTTTGAGAGTCTTTCTCTCAGAGATATTAATTGAGACGAAGTCTACCATTGCTAGAAGTCTACCAAGCTATCCCTGTAGTGAAAACCTTTTTAATGTGTGAATTCATGGATCCATAAAATACGTGATTATTATGTAATGCACATTCGTCATGCATGAGAGCCCTGCAGATGTGAGGGCAGGTTTTGACTGTGCTAGATACGCCAAAGAAGTAGACCGATTAGGGTCTTCATAAGGAATAACTTGTGATGAAAGGTTACAGGATTTTAGGAAAAAACAAGGGTTACATCAGATTAAGAAAATCTGAAATCCCAGGTTATAGTTCCCTTGTGGAAGTGGGATTATTTTTCTTTTCTTTTTTGAGATAGGATCTTGCTCTGTTGCCTGGGCTAGAGTGCAATGGCATCATGATAGCTCACTGCAAACTCAAACTCCTATGCTCAAGATCCTCCCTCCTCAGCCTCCCAAGTAGCTGGGACTACAGGCATGCACAACCACGCCCGGCTAATTTTTTTACTTTTTGTAGAGATGAGTCTCACTATGTTGCCCAGGCTGGTTGTGAACTCCTGGCCTCAAGTGATCCTCCCACCTTGGCCTCCCAAAGTGCTGGGATTACGGGCTTGAGCCACCACACCCAGTCCTGGGACTATTTTTCATGCCTAAACATTCAGCAAATAATTTTCCATTTAAGTGACAAATGAGTTAAAAAAAAAACAAAAGCACATAAACCCTCAGAGTTCTAGAAAAATCTCTTAAGTCTCTGTGATGAGAGGAAGGATAGGGAAAGACCAGCCATTCCCAGCCACAGGTGCCACCAGTTTGGATTGGAAGTTAGAAAAGGGGGAGTCCAGGAGCTCTTGGGTTTTTTGGGTGTTATCTTGGAGAGCCCCCTTGTTTCACAGGGGCACAGCCTCATTGCAGATAAATGACAACTACAAGAGGAAAAGAACCTATGAGCCTAGAAAAATATTTCCTGGCAGGGAGATGCATACTCATGTGTTCAGACCAGATCTCCTGGGATCTGCCTTCTAACCTTGCTCTCACTAAGGTCCCTCAAGCTATTCCCTCACAGTTTCTAGATCTCTCCAGAAACCCAAATTACATTCAGTTTTTCTGATCACTGTAACTTACAAAATGGTAGATGGGACTACCTAATAGCCCTTACTGACTTATTCTGGCTATTAGGACATAATCCCTCCCCACATCACCTCCCCAAAAGCCTTGAGTATAAATTTCTGTTTTTACCTCTTTCTTATAGCACAGCTGGTTGTACATGGCTGGTTTTGGGATTGCTTCAATTTTCACCTCCTGAGTGGAAGTTCGATAGGAGGGGTTGCTGTAGGTCAGGTTCCCCATTCCAGGATCAGTGAACTTGGATTTTTTGTGTCTTTATGAGGAAAGGTGACAAGAAATTAGTTCAGCTCTTTATGGGGAAGTTGTAACCTGAATGTTGTAGGTAGTCTCTAAGATCGTCACAGTGATCCCCACCTCCTGGTAATCATGCCCTTAGGAATCCCTTCCCCTTGAGTGGACTGGACCTGGTGACTCTCTTCTAATGAAAAGAATATGCAAAAGTGATGGATACTAAAGTAGGTTACAAAGAAACTGGCTTTGGTCTTGGGTTGCCCTCCTCACTGTCTCTTGCTCTTACTCTGGGAGAAACAAACTGCTGCCATGTTGTAAGTTGTCCTTTGGAAAGGCTCAGGAGGCAAGGAACTGATGAGAAAGGCCTACAGCCAACAGCCTGTGAGGAACTGAATCCTGTCAACAACTATATGAGCATGCTTGGAGGGAATCCTTCCTCAGTCAAGCCTTGAGATGGGACCACAATCCTGGCCCACCTGGATTGCAACCTGTGAGAGATCTTGAGGCAGAGGCACTCACCTGAGCTGCATCTGGATTTCTGACCCTCAGAAATTATGAGATAATAAATGGTTGTCATTTTAAGTCACTAAGTTTTAGGGTAATTTTTTATGCAGCAATGGATAACTAATACACTGACCTTTTAGAGTTAGACAGATCTATGTTTCAATCCCACCTCTGTTGCTTACTAGCTGGAATCTTGGTAGACACAATCTAAACTTTGTGAGCCTCAGATCCTCATCTTAAAGTGAGGAATAATTACCGGGTTGTAGCATTGATACATATTCATTAAGTGGTTAACTATTACCATTATTAATTATTATGAATAGCAGCAGCAGCAAAATCCAGACATTTTTTGCTGTAAGCTGTGTTTAAAAGCATTTGGTGGGAAATATAAAGAGGGACATAAAAAGAAGATTCTGCATTGAAAATGACACATTCTACCTTTCCAGGATGATTGCTACTGAGAAGTGATATGTCAACCAATATTGTAGTAAAGGGCTGTGTTTGTGCAAAGGGAAAATCATTTCCAATTTCAATGGTTTGAGGTAGTGTGGGGTAGTGGAAAAAGCACAGATGCTAGGGTCAGCGTCAGCTTTACCTCTTACATTGTGACTTTGGGTAACATCCTCTGTGCCCTCAGCATCTCTATCCCCTTGGGGATAGAGAAAATCCCCAAGGGTTGCTATGGTCATTAAATAAGGAAAATGCTTAGGCTGTGACTGGGGAATAAGAGTCAGTATTCTTCCCTGTCCTGCTGGCTCTAACCAGGGACGCAACCTGGAAATAAGGCTGATCAGAGGCTGATTCAGTGAACTGTGGAGCACGTGGCCCCTGCGGCAAGGCTGAGATTACCTGTATAGCATCAAAGCTGCAATCACCACCAAAATCAGAAGAATACTGAGGAGTCCACCGATGGCATAGCTTATATGAAGTCCTTCCCCTATGAAGAACAGAGAGACTGGGCAAGGACCATTCACACAACTTTCCACCTGGTGTTGACATGGGGGGTGGAAAGATGAAGAGTTCTTTTTGTAGGTGTTGGATCCTACCCATCAAAGGATGGCTAGGGGCCTTCTACTCAGAGGAGAGGCCACAGCAGGTAGGCAAGGAGGCTGAGAAGAAATCTATCTACTCTGCCAGCATCTGCAATCCCAATTCCACCACCCACTAGCTATGTGACTTAAGGCAGGATGCTTAACTTCTAAGCCTACGTTTTCTCATTAAATGTAAGTAATAACATTTCATGGGGCTAGTGGAGATTAAATGAGCGTGTATGTATATATATATATATATATATATACACACACACAGCATATATATGGCTTATCAAATGCCTGGCATATGGAAAGCATAAGTGATGGCTATTATGATTACTATTTCCATGGATTTAGTATAAGAGTTCATTAACCCCAAAGAGTCCCCATGAAGGTTATGAAAAATGGCAATGGAGACTTAGACTCTTTGTATCTTCTTTTCCAAAACAGTGGGGCACTCAGGGCTTACCTGGAGCAGCTGGTACGGCCTCATTGGAGTGTGCACAGAGGCCCAGCCGGGCATCCGTTTCAGAGCATCTGTGGGCATAGAGAACTAAATATGAAGGCTACTCATATTCATTGAGGATCATGCCTTCCACCAGGAAAGCGGGCAAGGCCTTTGAGTGGGGCTTTCAGGCATGAGAGCATACCAGATGGAAGATATCAGAAGTATGGAGAGGGCAAGACCAGGAAATGGAGAGAAATGAGTGTGAGTCACTGTTTTCAAGCTGCTATATCAGGATTAAATGTGTTATGAAATATTTACCTTTAAAAATGAGAAGCAGGTCTGGAAGTGTGCAGAAAGAATACTAAGGACATTAATAATAGGCTTTCTTAAACTACCAGGATGAGTTGGAAGAAGCCAATAGCCAAGCAAATCTGACTGGATAAAAATTATCACAAGGTCTAAATATCACAAGGTAAAAAAAAAAAGTTGTTTTTTTTCCCTTCATTCTTTCACAAGGGAATATGCAAGACATCCAGAGGGAGTGCTCGGATAACTAACTTGAAATGGTCAGAAGGTAACTTCTTTGTGGCACATTACGAGCAGGCAATTAAAGGCATCTCCGAAAGGCTGGAGAAAAGCTACTTGCGAGAGCATGTGAAATCAAAATGCACTGAATCTTCAAATAGAACTCCGAAGGTAAGAAAAAGTCCAAGGAGGGGGATCAAAAGTTTTCTAAATAAACCTAAAGAAAATCAGAGCTTAATAATTATTCATAGTACTTAAAAGTTGGTGAGAAACTATTTGTTTTTGTTTACAAATTGAACTAAAAGAATGGGGCACACAGCATGTGAACTTGATCATGTGCAAATCTTGTAACTTTAGGAACACTGAATCCAGAGTTTTTATTTGGGATTATTATTATATTTCTGCTTTCAGAATTGAAATCAAGTATTAATTACCTTTTAAGCTATAGATGATATTAACAATAAAGAGACAGGTATATTGTCGTGAAAAAAACTGTTCTAATTAGAAAAATGTCTAAAAAAGATGGGCATCAAAATATTAAGAGTTATTATTATATAGGTATGTGGGTACTCATTTCTTCTTTATTCCTATCTGTATTTCCAGGTAATTTTTTTATAAAGTATAACTGAAAATAGTTATAAGAATCTCTAAATTGAATATCATATTTCATCAGTTTTAAGATGCACATTTTTTTCTATAGTCTAACATTTCTGAAATAGGAACATGAATTATAATCGATGGCATCTCACAATTGCCCTCGGTCACGTTTTCAGTTTAATCTCTCAAACCACGATGCATTTTATAATTGGTAGCACCTTCAATTTAATGGTATACAATATTTTATACTTGGTTTGAGAACTCTTCATGGTTATGCTTGCTTATTTAATAACGGTGTATGTATGTATGCATGCATGTGTCATTATAAGCTTAGGCCATCATACGCCTGGGGAAACCTTTTTGTTCCAAGTCATAAAGCCACAGCACAGAGACCACTGTAGGATATGACTATATACTAAGCCTGAGACGTGAGAGCAAATGTTAGAGAGAGAGGAATGCCATGTGGGAACTCCTCTTAAGTGATTTCTCTTTAAAGCTGCTCTTAAAGCTTCTTGCCCTCAGAGCTAAAAAGGAATCACTTGCAAAAATCTACAAATCAAATACCAACTCCTGAGCCAAACAGCAGGGACTGCTGGTCACTGATGTGATCTACCTCCCACCTGCCAGAATTAGCAAGCTGGGACTATGATTTTCTGCTGGTAGGGGATGGTGATTTGAATTAAAGGGCCCCTGGTCTTGTACTGAACCTACTTACCTTCCTTCCACCTCCTCCAGAGACGTGCGAGTCCGGGTGGTAGAAGAATGCAAGGTGGTAGGTAGCGTGTTGGGCAGCACTGGGCTCTTTTCACTCATGCTGGTAGCCCTAGGATCAGGGGGCACCAGGCCAGGTACTGGAGAGAAAAGAGGATTGGAGTGGCCCACTAGAACCCTAAACCTCTACATATGGTCCAAGAGTAGCAGCTAGAGAACGTGACAAAGCAATCTTTTAGCTGCCCTAATCCCAGGCCATTAATACTGTAAATAAAAAGGACTTGGATTCAATATAATACCACCTCTGGATGGGATAGCTGGCCCTTAAAAGTCAGGAAGAGAGAGTACTGCACAAGGCTCTGATGATCCCACAGCAGGGATCTGGGAATTGAGAGACCTGAATTCTGTTCTAGCAGATGCCAGAGGCCAGATAAACCCAGGTCTGAGTAAGTCCAAAGAGCCCAAACACATTGCTCCCAGTCACTCCAGTAATAAGACCTTCTGTAGGGGGATCCCACACAGAATGACAGATCAGGTCCAGGGATCAGAGGCTGCTGATCCTCTAATCTTCCTGGGGCCATTCAGTCCCAACTCACCAAGGAAGCAAGGCCGGCCATCAGGCTCATCAGGACAGGCACACACGAAGTCCACGGCTCTGGCAAAGCAGAGATGAGTGCAGCCACCATTGTTCACGCCACAGGCATTGCTCCCTGGAGACAAAGCAGATGAATGTCTGGTCTGGGACAGAATCAGGTCTCCCAATTTAACACTTCTCTAAAAGGAGGAAATCCAGACCTAGCCTACTCCCAGGGACAGGAGGCAGGAGGAGTATAACAGGGGCTGAAAAGGTCTAAGAGCTGAAGATGTCAACCAAAAGGCTTTCCTGTGGCCCTATCTTGGTCCTTGGGGTGACCAACCAATCCACTGATGGTAAGGAAGCAGGCTCAGGATCCAGGAGCCCACCTGTCTGCCGCTGAGGGGAAACCACAATGATATCCATGAGTCCTTCCACATTGGCCAACACTGTCTCTTTGTTCCGGCCTGAGTACTTGTCAACACGCTGGATTGACTTGGTCTGCCAGTCTGTCCAGTAGATCCACCTGTCCTGCTACTCAGTAGGGAAACCCAAAAAGAGGAAATATTATTCAGGTACAGTTTCTGTGCCTCAGCATGTGCTACTCCCTCTGCTGAAATGCCTTCTTCATCTCTTATTCACCAGATCAACTTCTGGGCATCCCCAAATCCATATAGAGTTCACCATTCTGTCATCCATGCTGTTCGGTACCTTGTAGGCACTTGCATAAGTGAGTTTTTATATATGAAGAAAGTAATCTGTTTACATGTCTGTCTGTCCTACCAGATTAAGTTCTTCAAGAACAAGAATGTGTTTTATTCATCTCTGAATTTCTAGCACCTAACACTCAGTCCTTAGTCAATTGACTGACTGGCTCCCTACCTAGCAAATAGGAGTAAATTTAAAGGTTCTGGGCCCTTAGCTCAGAGCACTGGCTCAAATTCTGTGCTTGCTTCTGTGGGCGGCTTCCTTCTAATGCAATCATCCTGAAATTCTCAACCAGGGGTTGGGGAGGGGCAATGAAGGTGTTTCCCCTCCCAGCCCAGGGGATAGATCAGAAACTCTGGAGGAAACCTGTATATTGGAAAACCATATTCAGTATTACCCTGTAGTTTTACCTTTGGAGTATGAAAAAGAAATGCCTATCATTAAGTAAAGCCAGACAAAATCTTTTTGGCTGGTAGGATATAATGTAGAATATAGACACAGTGGAAGCTGTTTGTCAAAAAGGGACAAAGATTTTTAAGTGATTGAGAATCCCTGTTTTGGCCCCAGGCTTGGTAGATCTTTTTCCTTCCTCAAATTATCTAACAGTGTTAGACCTGTCAAAAATGACAGCTAAAATAATTAAAATAGTTACAGATAACGTACATTTTAGTGCTATTATGTGCCAGGTACTGTGCTAATGTTTTGTGTATATTTCAGGAGGATACTATTATTAGGCTGATTTGTTTTACAGGTAACTAAATCTTAGAGAAGTTCAGTCTCTTGTTCAAAGTTACACAGTTATTTAATAATATAGATAAAACTTGAACGCAGGTACCCAGCACATTGGTAGTACTCAATAAACACCAACTGGCTGGATGCCTCAAAACTCTGGCTTTCAGCCACTCTACCCTTCTGCCACTAAGTGAGCTGCCTGAGCTCAAATGCTGGGACCACAGCATTAGGATCAACTGGGGAACTTATCAAAATGCATATTCCCGGGCCCAACTCTCATTAAGCAGATTCTCTCTAGCCTGGGCCCAGAAACCTGCATTTTAGCAAGCCCCACAACTGACTCTGTACACTAGTGTTTGAGAACCATTCCTTGGAATGCTAGAACATGGGAGTGGTGGTATAGGAGCAGAGGGGCACTTGGTGGCATGGCTTCAGGGCACAGGAAAAAGCCCTAAAATGAGCTTCCACAGCACACCTGTTCAGTAGCAACTACAGCTGACGCTGCTGACTTAGAACCCCGAGGAAACACCTCAGTCAAGGAGGTTTAGTTACCTCTCTCCTGAGCCAGTACCTGTGTGAGGGCAAAGGGGTGGGACACATGGCTGACCAAGACCTGCCGCAGCTTCCCATTGAGGTCAGCACTCTCAATCCGGTCCAGATGTGCATCTACCCAGTAGATCCTGCAAAGAAAGGGAGAGAAGCGCTGCCCAAAATGCTTGCCAGGGACCCAGCTCTTCTGCCTAAGGAGCTATCTGTCTTCTCCTGAGCTGAACTGGTAGATGCTGTGAGCAGTCAAGAAGCACCCTTGATGAGAGGTCATTGTAAGTCCAGAAGCTGGTGATTCATAAATGGGGGGAGGCCAGGACTGTTCTGGGGAGGAAAAGAAAGTCCAGTAACCTCAGAGGAGCCATCACCCAGACTCATCTCTAGGAACTTGATCACCCTTTGACTCCTACCCAAGATCTAAGCCCAAATTCTTACAAATAGTCTTCAAGAGAACTCAATCTATGTGGACCTCATTAAAGTTAAAAGAACTGTCATTCTGCCAGTTCTCCAAAGGACTTTGATTCCTGTCCCTTCCTCTGGGGGAAAAAAGGGGACAGACTGCTTCAGAGCCCCTTTCACCCTCTTCTTCTGCCCTTCAGCATTTTTTATCTAGACCAGGAGCTGCAAATTCTAGGGCCCGAAGGGATCAGGAGAGTGACAAATACAAGAATCAGCCCTTAAATGGATGGGGGAGTGGGACCTGTGGTCCAGCTACAGGACGTGCTCTGCTGAAGGCACTCAAATTAAGAATATGTAAAACAGCCAAACAAAACCCACCTGAGGGTTGGATTTAGCAACCTCTGCTCTAAGAATATGTTCCCTCTTCCTTCTCAATGCTTTCTCTTATCCACCTATCTTTTCACTTTTCCTACTTCAATATCAACCATCCTTTCCTCTGCCCACCCGATTTCCAAGAGTCTGTTTGGGACAGAATTCCTACCTGCGGGTATCATAGTCCAGGGTGAGGCCATTGGGCCAACCCAAGTCTGTGTTGATGAGGACCTTCCGCTCAGAGCCATCCAGGTTTGCCCGTTCAATCTTGGCAATATGGCCCCAGTCTGTCCAGAAGAGGTATCTGACACACAACAGTGGCATCATCAAGCCATGAGAAGATGGCACCCAAGAGGTTGAGAGAACACAGGGACACATTAATACCAGTAATATACAGGAGCCCTGCAAGGGCCTCTTTTCTACCAGTCTCTTCTCCCTTGGATCTCTTTTCTGTTGGCCATAAACTTACCCCTTCCTGGGGAAAACGGCAATGGCCCGGGGCTCATCTAGGCTGTTGTTGATCAGCACTTTGCGGCAGGAACCATCCAGCCTTGATGCTTCAATAGTATTTCGACCTGTATCTGTCCAATACAGGTTCCTGGCCACCCAGTCCACTGCCAGCCCATCAGTGGTCTTCAGTCCACGCCCAATCACTGTCTCCATGTTGCTGCCATTCAGGTCTGCTCGCCTTAGGGAGAGCCCAAGGTTGGATGAGTGACCAGGTTGATAAGACTAGACAAACTCCTTTAATCCATGTTTCCATAATTGGACCCTCACTAGACTATAAGCTCCATAGGGGAAGAGACCAAGTATCTATTAGTACATCCCTCAGCACCCAGAATAGTAAGTGCTCAATAAAATATTTGCAGAATGAATGAATGAATTCTCTTAGGAAGACAGAGTGTTTCCTGCTAACTGGAAACAGGAGGAGGTTTGGGCCCATATCTTGCCAGAAGACAGGTTAATCATTCCCCATATATCTTTGGGAAGAGAGAAGGATTGCTAGGGAGTGATTATAAGAAAAACAGATTTGTCAAAACCTACCCGTATATTTTTACAGAGGCCCTACACCAGGGAATTCAACCTCAGGACAGGGAACACATCACAATCAATGGGCAACTTCTCTAAACTGCATATGCCCACCTGTCCCCAGCATGAGATTCTAATATACCCCTGAGGGGAGAGCAAAGGAGAATGCCCCCTGTTCCTCCAAGTGAGAATCTCTGCCATGGGAAACCACTCTTACTATCAGGCAGAGCATAATATTCCTGAGCCGGATTGGGGCCAAAAATTTAAAGAATAATAATAAAAAAAAAAACGTTAGAAACAACAACTTTGTAAACCACCATAAGCCTTGGCATTTGGCCAGGGCTCCTTTACTGCAATACAGATGCTAGTTACGTGGCCTACTCATCAATGACTCCTAGGGGATTCTGGGAGCTCCCTCAGGATCCAACAGTAGGTGTGGAGGCTCTAGGTCCCCAGCCTGACAATCTGTTTTATTGTTTGGATTACATACTAGGCTTCCATATAATCTTTAAGCAAACAAAAGTTTGAAACTCTGCTCTAAGTGATAACAATACAAAGTGAACAAGTCAGGATTAGTACTCACTATCCAATTGCCCAATCACTCAGTCCATTTAGAGGTCCACACAGAAAATAACCTCACCCATGAGGGATCAGAAAAGAGTCTGTGTCTTCTGGAGGTTTCAGTGATACTCATACCTGATAACATCCAGGAACACATCTGTGTAATAGACCTTTCCATCCACGCTGTCATAGTCCAGAGAGATGACATTGTTGAGCTCAGGAACAGGGACATGCACATCTGTGTGGTCGCTGGTATCCAGTGAGATACGCCGGATGGAGCCACGGCTGGAGAAGAGCAGGTAGGTCTCAGGAGAGGGATCACAGGTCTTCCCGTCTCCCTTCAGCTGGATACCAGTGGGGCAGGCACAGGAGAAGCCAGAAGGCCGAGGCAAGCAGAGGTGTGAGCAGGCGCCATTTCTTGAGCCACACTTGTTAAAACCTGTGATGAGAGAGAGAAGCACAAGTGTTTACACCCAGCCTGGAATACTGTCTGAATCTTACAAAGGTCCTAGTTTGTTGTGGCTGACTCCTTGTTGTTCTAAGTGACAGGATTCAGTGCCTGTCAGGGGTGAGGTAGGAGGAGTGTCCACAGGAGTGCCTCCAGGAGCCCTCTGAAGGTGACAGCATCACGCAGTTGTAGTGCCAGCCACATCCAGAGGGAACACAGCCTGATACAGGAAGGGGACTTAGGCAGGTTGCTGTTTTTTTGAATTGTAAAGGAGTTCTGAGCTCTGGATATATCTCTGATGTTGAGGCTCAGAAAGCCAGAGGCTCTGACTCAGAGCCCCAGGGGTTTTCTTACCCAGTGGCTGCGCCCGGTCCACAGCCTGGATGTCCATGAGGCCTGGCAAGTTGGACCTCACCAGGATGACATTGCTGCCAGTACCCTTGTCAGCACGGTGGATACTACGGGTCTGCCAGTCAGTCCAGTAGATATAGGAGTCAAGCAGGGTGAGGCCATATGGGTGCTGCACTGGTGACACCAATGTGTGCCGATTGGCACCATTCAGGTCAGCAGCCTCAATGCGCTGCAGAGAAGGGAGAGAGTAGGGGTGGCTATCAGCAGACTGGGAGCCCTCAGTGGAGATCCTGGACAGACTTCTCCTACCTTCCCAGGCTTTGGGGAAGCAACAGGAGCAGGGCTCTCACCTCGGTGTGGGCGTCGGCCCATAGCAGCTGGGAGCTGGCCTTGTCCACAGTCAGTCCATTGGGCCACCCTAGGTTGTTGTTGATGAGCACAGTGCGCTCTGAGCCATCCATTCCAGACCGTTCTAACTTGGCATTCTCCCCCCAGTCTGTCCAGTACATGAACCTGAGTGAGGAAGATTATTAGCTGATTATTCTAGCACCTACCATATACCATGAGTACTTACAGTATGTGAGATATACTGGGAGTACTTATAGAATGCCAAACACTTTGCAAAATACTTCACATGCATTCTCTCACTTAATCCTCATAAGGGCCACAAAGTATGCATTTTTACTGTCACCTGCATTTCTCAGGCAAGGAAGCTGAGGATCAGAGACGTTAAATACTGAACCCAAAGTGATGCAACTAATATATGATGAAAAGATTTGAATCCTGGTTTTCTGACTCTGCGGCTCATGCTTTTAACCTTTATATTATACTGCTGCCCACAGCAGAAAGACAGCAGCCTGCCAAAGAAGTGAGAAGGGAGCAGAACATCCCCAGGGAGGTCAACCTACAGTGACCTCCACAATTCAGTGTTCCTGTGATGCACGTCTGTTCTCCACTGCCCACCTTCATCCTGTCCATGGCCCCAGCTGAGCCAGCCCACTCTGCTACCCAGAGCAATAGAGCCAGCTCTCACCCCATCTCATGGTACAGTACAATGGCCCGGGGACTGTCAAGGTTCTGCCACACCAACACTTTCCGCATGGATCCATCCAGGTTGCCCACTTCAATTCGGTTTGTTCCCGTGTCTGTCCAGTACACTTTCCGGCCAATGGCATCTACAGCAAGCCCATCTGTAGTCTGCAGCCCTGCAGGAAGTCAAAAGAACATGCTGGCTCCTGCTTTAAAACAGATGGGATATTTCCCCAGCTCTGTAGCCAGAAAGGTAGTCCCTGGGCTGGGAGGAAGGCCCGCTCACGCTCACCTGTGGTGATGATGTCCTCATGCTGTGAGCCATCCAGATTGGCACGGCTGATCCTGTGCAGCGTGCTGTCAGACCAGTACACTCTTCCTGGAGAGGGAAGGCTTGGCTCAACCTAGGCCCTCACCCCCAACAATGGGACACATATAGCTAACTCATGTCCTGAGACACCAGAGCATGTGAGAGAGCCCTGGAGCCCCTAGCAGAGGAAATCAAGGAGAAGTGTAGAAATATCATAGCAGGACAGCTCTTGGCAGAGATGGAGGGAAGAGGGCCCCAAACCATGCCCTCACAACCAAAGAGAAAGTACTGTAGACAGGGGCTATGCCAGAGGGAATGGGGAGCCCCCAGGTTCTTAACAGGAGACAGAGATGGTGGGAAAGGAAGACCAGTAGTTGGTGTAGGGCAGGGACAGAAAGCCAGATGGAGAGGGAGGGCCACACAGACCTTCCTGGGGGTCCACTCCAATGGCAATGGTGTTCTTCATGGTAACGTTGATTGGTACCACCACATCAGCAAAATAAGGGATGTCCAGGGAGACCATGCGTACATCTATCCTCCTGGCGAAGATGAGGAAACTGTTCATGCCTGCCCAGGTGGAGAGAGGAAGGAGGACGATGACTCCAGCACAGCCATTAAGAGGATCTGGATGTCAGGCAAATGGAAGCTCATGTTGTGGCCCTGATAGTTTCTAGCTGTGTGTGATCACAGGCAAGTTATTTAAATTTATTCAGTTTCCTCATCTATAAAATGGGAACAATAACAGGCTGGCTGTAAGGATTAAAAGAGATCATGTATATATTAGGTCTCATATGCATTCATAAACGATACCTCTTTATTAATATCATGTAAGTTACTCTCTTTGCAGGACCCTTTACCATGAAGATTAAGAAAGAGAGAATAAAAAAGAAAGAGTAGAGGGACCCCAAAGGGCTTTCCCCACAACCTGGGAGGCATAGTTCATTGCTCCTTTCTCACTCAAAGTCCCTGGGAGGTTAGAGTGCAAATGCAGCCCACCATGCAGCACACCCTAGGGAGAAACCTTGACTTCCAACATCTGGGTAGCCAGATCCTGCTTCTAAGATCCTCCAATGAGGTTGTCACATAGATTGTGTACTCACAAAAGAGGCACATCTAAGGGAAGGGTACCATTACATTGTAGATATCATACATTTTCATATTTATTACATCAATTTTGGGCAGATGGAAGTAAAGTGTCTTGTTCTAACCAAATCAGTATATTATGGCAATTTTCCAAGTGTCTTGAGAAAGGAATACCTTTTTCTAACATGCATGAAGACACCATAAGAACTAATTGGATCCTACCTCCAATCCTGTCTACCTATCCCCTTTTCTGGAAGCTCTTAGTCTCTCCCCTAAGCCTCTAGAAGCACCAAGACTCAGTTTCTCAGACCTCATTGGATCATCGGCAAGGAAGGAAGAGAGCTATTCCCACCAGAGGCTCTATCCAGATCCATGATGCTTCAACTCACCTGGTGAACAGGTCTTGCCATCAGGCAGCAGGTTGATGCCTGTAGGGCAGGTACAGCTGAAGCCGCTTGGATTTGGGGACCGAAGACACAGGTGGCTGCAGCCGCCATTCTCCATAGCACATGGTGTGGACACTGGGTAGAGGGACGTGGTCAGTGGGGAAAGCTAAGGCATAGGAAGGCCAAGGATAAGCCAATGCAGGCCAAGGACTGCTCACCTGGGGGCCGCCGGCGGTGGAAGACGTGGATGTCCATGAGGTTCTCCAGGTTCTCCTGCAGGGTCTCCCGGTCCAGGCCCGTCAGCCGGTCGGCACTCTGTATACTCTTGGTCTGCCAGTCAGTCCAATAGATGCGTTCTCCATAAAGGGTCAGCCCAAAAGGGTGGGGGAGCTGGCTTCCGATCAGCACCTGCCAGGGCCCCAGCACTTGTGTTATCCCCAGCAAGGTCTGATGGTACAGGGCAGTGGTCAAGAGGTCAGCATGGAGTCAGAATGCAGCTCTGCTGCCACCATCTACTATGTAACCTCAAGCAAGAGCTAGTTATAAAATCTCTCTGAGCCTTGGTCTGTCAATCTATGATATGATCATGCCTGGCTCCAAGGGTTGTGTGATAGTTGTACTGGAAGATGCTGGAAGTCATATCACTTACATAATCTTGAAGTATCTCTGCAAAAGTTACTTATTAATTACAAAAGAAAGAATAGCAACTTTATAGTGGATATCACCTTAACCAAGAAATCATAGTAAATATCACAATAATGGGACAAACCAACAACTTTGCCCACTGATGAGACACATTGAGAACTCAGGACACTTCACTTAACGTAGTATTCCTGCCGCAAATGCATAATCTGAATTCGATCACAATGAAACATCAGACAAACCCAAATTGAGAGACATTCTACAAAATAACCAGTCTTTACTTTTTAAAAATGCAAAGGTCAAGACAGACATAGGAAGGCTAAGAGAGTGTTCCAGATTATAGATTAAAGAGACATGATTAGCTGGGCGCAGTGGTGTGTGCCTATAGTCCCAGCTACTTGGGAGGCTGAGGTGGGAGGATCACTTAGGCCCAGGAGTTTGACACCAGCCTAGACAACATAATGAGACACCCTCTCCAAAAAAAAAAAAGAAGAAAAGAGAAAGACATGATTACTAAACACAGTGGGTGATTCCGGACCAAAAGAGAAAGAAGAAGAAGAAAAAAAGCTATAAAGGACATTACTGAGGCAATTAGCAGTGAAATTGAACATGAGCTGTGGATTTGACAGTAATATTGTATTAATATTAAATTTCCTGACTTTGATAATTGTACTGTGGTAAAGACAATGTCCTCGTTCTTAGGAAATATGCATTGGCATATTTTGAAGTGAAGGGGGGATGTCTCCAATTTAATCTCAGATGGTTCAGAAAAATAATTGTGCGTGTGTGCATTTGTATATATAGAGAGAAAATGAGAATGGTAAGCAAATGTGACAAAATGTGTTATTCTTTTTACTATTCTTGTAACTTTTCTATAAGTTTGAAATTATACCAAAATAAACAATAACAAAAACAAAAAGAAATAGAGAGCGAGTGAGATCGATTGTGGGCCCAGTGTGTAACTGGTGATTAATTAGCGTTACTTGTGCTGGTTATTAGGAAAGTCTGTGTATTTATACCCCCAGCCCACAATCCACACAAGTCCCTAGTTTCATCATCAATCAGCAGCCCCTTCCCACCCCTGCCCCCAAGCTCTGGAGGGCAGCCATAGCCTCAGAGAAACAGTACGTGCCCCAGCTAGTCCCACACCTCTGGGTCCCCCCAGCTCCTGTCAGCTGCCAGCCAGGGAGTGCTGTCCTGGAGGCTGTGGGAAGATGTCTTGGTGCCACCCTTACCTTCCTCTTGCTCCCATCCAGTCCAGCAAATTCAATCGTCTTCATGCCAGCATCAGCCCAGTATAGCCGCTGGGACCCATAGTCAATGGCTAAGCCATTAGGCCAGGTCAGATTAGAAGAGATGATGACCTGGCGTTCCGAGGCATCCATGCCAGCTCGTTCAATCTTGGGGCTTGCACCCCAGTCAGTCCAATACATGTACCTGGGCAAAGGCAAGGGAGGTCTTACAAGCCTTCCAGTTAATATCCAGTGGGAACTCAGAGTACCGAGGGTTTCAGGGTTTCTGCCTGCATTAGCTGCCCCAGCCTCCTGTCTCAGTGCCTGGCCCAGCCCTGGGCTCAGAGCTGTCTCTGAGGCATTGTGTTTTCTATCACTACCGTAAGGTACCCCAGGGTCTTAATAAAGGCAGAGCCCATGGCTCAAAGAGTACGCAGCAAATAAGGCCTACATGAGAATAAAGAAAGGGGAGATGAGGATAAGGAATGAGAAATGTTTCCTTGACTGGATGGGTTAAATAGTTATGGTATATAAGTTTAACAAAACTCTATGGAACCACTAAGAAGAACAAGGTAGATCTATATACTCAAATGGAAAGATATACAAGATATATAGTCAAGCAAAAAATAAAATAAATCACAAAACAGCATACCATTTTCGAAAACCAAAACTACCACTACCGAAAACAAAAAATGTTTATATTATATGCACTTAGAAGAAAGTCTGGAAAAAAAATACCCTAAACTGTTAACAATAATAATTTCTGGAGAATGAGATTACAGAGAATTTTTGCTTTCTATAGAAGTAATTTTTTTTTCTTTTTTTTTGAGACAGAGTCTTACTCTGTTGCCTGGGCTAGAGTGCTGTGGCGTCAGCCTAGCTCACAGCAACCTCAAACTCCTGGGCTCAAGCAATCCTACTGCCTCAGCCTCCCACGTAGCTGGGATTACAGGCATGCGCCACCATGCCCGGCCATTTTCTATGTATATTTTTAGTTGTCCAACTAACTTTTTTCTATTTTTAGTAGAGATGGGGTCTTGCTCTTGCGCTGGTCCCGAACTCCTGAGCTCAAATGATCCTCCCGCCTCAGCCTCCCAGAGTGTTGGGATTACAGGCGTGAGCCACTGCGCCTGGCCAGTAATTTTTTTTTTAACAATGAGTTACTTTTGTAAGCAAACTAAAAAGAAA
>CAUYSK010039163.1:0-28609 GCA_963575035.1 Avahi laniger | reverse complement strand
TTTAGAAATATCATTTTGATGACAACATGGAAGATGGATTGTAACAGGAAAAGTCTAGGAGAAAGAAGCCTGCTCAAGAGACACATATAATAAACCAGGAAAAAAATCAACACGGGCTGGAAGGAAGGAAGAGGCATTAGTGATAAATAAAAGGAGTTACATTCATTCAAGATGTATTTAGGGAGGAGAATGGATATGGCATAATGGTAGATTGAGGATGAAGAGAATGCAGGAATGTGGATTGCAGACGAGCTCCCAAGCCAGAAATTAGATGGATACTTTTTCCGCTCATTGGAATAAGCAGGAAAGTAGAGGGAAGGAAGTGCAGGAAAAGGAGTAGGTTTGAAGGGAAACTCGGTGAGAGGAAGTGCTAAGTTTCATTTCGCACCTGTAGTTTTCAAAGATATTTTGGGAGATTCAAGTGGAGAAGGCATTTGGATAAAACGGTCTAGAGCACAAGAGAAAACTTTCAGATGGAAACTTTTTGGAAGGAGTTTTGACAGGGAGGAAAGAATCACAATGCTCAATCTCAGGAGAACTTAGAAAGAAAAACACTGATAAGTGTCTGTTTGAAAACTAGGTGATCCTTACTCGTCTCAGTACCCTCCAAGTCCAGAAAAAAACAAGGAGAGTTGAAGAATTTGCACCATGCAAATTGCACCTACCCAAGACTAAATGGCAACTAAGAGTTCATCTCTGTGCAACACACTTCTCCATCGTCCATATTCTCTATAGCAAGCAGGTGACAGCGGTGAGACAGCCCCCTCAGATACAGCTTGGACCCCCCAGGACACTGTCATTGCATGAATCCAGTGCAAACTAGCTTGAGCAATACCTCTGTGTCATGCAGCCCAAAGGCGAGAATGGAGCTGGAACAGCGGGCAAGATGGAGTCACCCGCTGTTACAGTGCATGCTCATCGTTTCTGGTCTATGTCCCTCTCCACTCTCTTAAAGTCACAGTGAAAAAGACACAAGAAGACAAAGAAAAGCAATATAGTGACCCTGCCTTCCAGTAAATGTGGCTCAACCACATGGCTTTAAATCTGGATGAGTAAATTGTATATTCTTTCCTTGGGCAGGAGCTACGACGGAGAAGTGCAGAGAGAGGGAGAGAGAGGGGGTCAAAAGCACTGCTGGCTGGCAGGCGGACAAGGGGCTGTGACAGATCCCAGCAACTGAAGCTACTTTCTTTACGTTGTTTAAGTCTTTGTTTAAATTAAGCAAAAGTCTTTTTATATTCACTTTCATGAAAAAAAGCCGGTTATATCAGTAGTGTGGCTGACGCAAGTTCCAGCTGAGATTTCCTGACATTAACTAGTGGAATAATGACACCGAATTTCTGGTTGGTTGGGACTTTGTGGATGATTACATCACTATATTCTTAGTCCCTAGAGATCCTGGACCAGATCTACTCTATCCTTATATCCCCTTTGGTGTTAGAACACAGTCTGTGCTTAATAATATTTCCGAAATTGAAAGAAATTCAGAGGCTGAGGCTGCATTTCTTGAATAGGTAATTAATTCCTCAAATAGGTAACTTGGTGGTACAGATTTCATCCTTCCTCCTGGAGTCCAGATAGAACCTCGTGGAGATCAGAAGGTAAATATCACAGCAGAGGTTACAAAGCATTACCAGAGGAGCCTCACTCAGCTTGCAGACCTGTGCTGAAGACCCCAGAGATGGATTTACTGTGAAGTTAATGAAGCTTAAGCTCCAGGATCTCCCCTGTTGCAAACACACACACACTTGCCCCAGCCAGCGAGGGCTGGGAGTAGCTGGGAGTTGTAGAGAGTTCCAGGCAGAAAGGGGAAGCCAGGATACAAGTAGAAAGCATTTCTACATTACCTTCTCTGGCCAACTGACTGAAGGGTTGTCGTATAAAGGAACTGAATCTTCCACGCTGCAGTTAGTTGTGATTTCATTCTCATCCTCTGTAAATAGTCACTCTTGCACTAAAGATCGTATCTATAATTTTGCATTCACTTTTTAAAGGGCCCTCAAATTGTATAAAGCTCAGATCCCACAATCTGGGTCTGCCCCTGATTGACCGATAGTGTTTTAAAATATTTTTTAATTACTTACAGTTGTTCACATTGTAAAAAGCCAATACATTTAACATTACAAACTGGATTTTCAGTTTATTTGAGCAATAGGAGGGGACGACAATGGGGGTCCGTATTCTCTCCCACATGACTATGTCACCTAGAGCTAGGTCATGGCTGTCCCACTTGGACAAGCCATCTGTTGTCCAGTTTGTTGCATGCAACCCTCCTCCCACACACATTATCTCTTATCTCTGGCTCACTTGACTCCGTTGAGTTTGCAAACCTGTCTCTATACTGTATGCCTACCAGGGCACTTGTCACAGTGACTTGCACACATCCCTAAATGCATTTTCAATGAATGGATGAAAGAGGAACAAATGCTCCCTTGAAGTTGCTCATCCATCAAACATGCAAAAGAAAACAAGAGGTGATGCCAGGAACAGGCACTGAGGACAAGAAGACCATGAGACTCCTAAAGGCAGTGATGACCTTAGTGGGGTGAGGGGACTGTGCTAAGAAGGAGCCTTCTCAGTGGGGAAGACTGGAGGTCCCGAGGCCAACATAGGTGAGCTGTCCCTCTGCTTACCACCCCTTGCCCTGTCTGGAACCCAGTGGCTGACCTCATGCTGCCCCTGGGAAAGGAGGTCTATAAGGGGTCAGAATTCAAGCTGACAATTGTGCTATGCTTTGGACTCCCACCTACAGACACAATCACTCCCATTTTGGTGGAAGGCTAAGGACCACTGCTGTGGAAGACAGAATTCTAAGGTGACCTCCGTAGTGAGAGACGCCCTTGTATAATCCTCTCCCGTTCAGCATGGGACGGATGGGTAAATGTGATGGATGCATCGATGGATGCATATGACTAGGTTATATTATTTGGCAAAGACAGAGGGGTTTTGCAAATATAATTAAAGTTCCTAATTAACATGACTTTGAGTTAATCAAAAGATCATCTTCGGTGGGTTTGACCCAATCAAGGGAGCCCTTTCAAAGAAGGCTTTGGTCTTGTTGAAGAGACATGTTCTGCTGGCCTTGGGGAAGCAAGCCACTGTGAGTTCTAGAACAGCAAGGAACTGAATTCCACCAACAACCAGTGAGCTTGCAAGAAGACACCAAGCCTCTTGTGAGTCTGCCACCCCCGCCAGTGCCTTGACTGCAGCCTTGTGAGACCCCGAGCGGAGGCCCCACACAAGCTACACCTGGACTCCTGACCATGGAAATTGTGAGATAACAAGTACATGTGTGGCTGTAAGCTGCTAAATTTGTGGTGGTGATTTGTTACAGCCACAGATAACTAACGCCAAAGTAAAGAAAGCCACAACAAAGGGCAAGGGTGCAGGACTGCTTGGGGTCACCATGAATGGCTGCAGATGGCTGGGGAAGAGGAAGGAAAGAGGCCTAAAACATGCCAGGAAGAATGGTTCTGAGCACTCCAAATGTATCATTTCATTTAAACGTCCCATCTCTTCTGGGAAGTAAGTATTTCTAACTCCATTTTACAGATAAAATACTGAGTGTTTCAGAGGACTTTACTAACTCACTCCAGGATATAGGCTCATGTCTCTCCTTACATCACGCTCCTCACTCTAGGCCCCAGGACAGAAGGTCACAGGGTGACAAGGCACCGGAGAAGTGCTGCGGAGGTGGTGGAATTGCAGGACGGAGCCTGGTGGCCTCCCGAGGCACAGCAGCTTGGGAGCTCTGGTCTCCTCCGGAACATCCTCTGCAAATTCCACTCCCGAAAAAATGCTTGACTAGAGAGAGGGAAAGGATGAACTTCTATATGAGCATATTTATGTTCGTAGATATTCCAAGCCATAGGGGTTTTAAATCTCAGAGGACAGATGTCAGCAGCTCCACCTACGATGGGAAAATTGAGGAAGGCTGTGGTTACCAGCATTTCCCAAATTCACTCAGAAAAAGAAAGTATGCTCCCTTACACACACACACACACACACACACACACACACACACACACACACACGCTCCCAGGCCTGCAGAGGGAAAACAACTTACTCCTGTCCAACTCATCCAGGTCATGCAAACCCTTACATTCAATGCTGGCCGTGGCCGATTTCATCCCAACTTTCACTGAAAAAAATAATTCTCTGCTGAGTTACCATGTATCTCTTCTCAGCCCCAAAGCCTTCAGGATAAAAATCTGTTTGGCTTTCGCTTTTTTTCTTTTTTTAATGTTGCTCAAAATAGTTTTCTCTACTCAGATAATTTTGTAATATTCCTTATCCCACCAATCTCTTCCCCGCAGAGGACCTCCCTGCCACACACATTTCCAAGCTGGGGGGAATTCTTCCAGGCTCTGTGGGTGCGCATGCCTGGACCTCCCCCCGTTTCACCTCCTGGCATTGAAGACCAGGAGGCTGGGGCTGGACGAGCAACAGGGAGATGTGAGGGAGGGGTATCTCTCTGCCTGGCAGGCAAAATAACGCCTCTCCCCCCAGGTTTGCATCCTAATCCCGGGAATCTGTGACTGTGTTATGTCAGGTGGCAAAGGGAATTAAGGACAGTAATTAGCTGACCTCACAATTAAGATGTTTATGCTTACAATACGGTTAAGGTGAAAGAAGGGTGCAGGAAGTGGGGGAGGGACGTTATAAGGCTATAAAATGTGATAAGACATTGACCCACAATTGCTGGCTTTGAAAATGGAGGAAGGGGCTACCAGCCAAAGACCACCGGCGGCCTCTAGAAGCTGGACAGGGCAAAGAAGCAGGTCTCTCCAAGAGCCTCCAGAAAGGAACACAGCCCTGCTGACACCTTGATTTTGACCCACTGGGACCCATTGGGGACTTCTGACCTCCAGAATGGCAAGATAATAAATCTGTGTTGTTTTAAGCCACTAAATTTGTGGTAATATGTTAGAGCAGGAAGAGGAAAGCAACACACTGTGTATGGGAATGTTACGCAGTCACTGAGATGCTCCTAGAAACCTAATCAGCCTGTGGACAGGCCTCGAGGACGCGGTGCCCAAGAGGAACATGGGCTGGATTGCTCCGTCTCTGCCCTGACACTCCAGGAAGCAAGTTGTCTATTTCCGAAGACCTTATTTACAGAAGCGACCTGGTCAGATCCAAAGAGCTAGCTCAAGGGTAACCATCCTGAAGTGTCTTCCACAGCAGAGGATGGTGGCAGAGGCCTGGACTCAGGGCATCGCAGGTTGTCCCCACGAACTATTATCACATCAGGTCTCCATCCGTCACCAACCAATCGATCTTTTCAGGGTTCTGAGTACTGAGACGACGTAGGCAGGCATGTATGTAACAGATGACACCGGAGGGCCCGCGCGGGTATGAGGTTGTAAATAAACCCATACTATGTACATATATAGCGTGGCTTTTATTTTCTCTGCTGCCAACTATTAAGCTAGCTTCTCGAGACCAGAGTCTTTGCTTTATTTATTGATGTTCCTATTAACACCTGGCGCATTCTAAACGTGCATTAACTCCCTGTCGGATATGGAATCGATTCTCCTCCCCCCTCCCCCCCAGGAGGGACTCACTCGCAGGAGACGCCTTTGAACCTTTCCAAGCTCAGCCCAACCGAAGCTCCGACATGCCCCCTGCTGCAGGGTCCCTCCCTAGTTAGAGCCCAATAGGGTATTTGGCTCGAGAAACTTCCCCCGCCCTCCCCCCTCCCCCGTTCCGCGGGAGGGAGCGGTGGGGGGGGGAGCATTGTGTCCCGGCTGGATCTCCAGACACACTGAGTCAGATTTGTGTCCAAAAAGCTTATCCCAGAAAAGTGAAAGGCTTTCCATTTTCTCCGTGGAAAGGTATCCAAGTCTGAAAGCGGAGCTGCAAGATGTGTAATCGTCCCTGTCTGTGCACTGAGGCCTCGAACAGAGGGGACGGAATGTAGGGGGTCCGGTCGGTTGGAAGCTTTGCTTCTTTTCGGGGGGTCCGGCTTGTGTCCGAAGAGCCCCGCGTGGACCGTCCCTCGGGCGCGCACGTCTGGGGCGCAGCGATTCCGGCGCCGCGCCCCTCGCGGGCAGGAGCCGGGCGGGGAAGCCCCGCTGCGCACACCCAGCCGGGAGCCCGCGAGCGCGCCACCTGCAAGCCCGCCGCGGCGTCGCAGCCCTTCCTTCTGTCCTTTGCGCTTCGGCTCTCAGCGCTTCCCCTGGCCGGGATCCCCGACCGGGCCCTGCCGCCCTCCCGCTCGGCCCGCCGCAAAGAGTTAAGAGCCCGCTCCCGAGCGCTGGCCGGCCGCGGCAGGGCCCCGGCCCGCTCGCCGCTCCTGATTGGCTGCGCGCCTGTCAGTAGTAAAGAGTATCAGATAGCAAACTTGGGACCTTCATAAAGGCGTGGTGGTGATACTCCGCAATCGCGGGCAGCCTATGACATCAGCCAGGAACGCCTGGGATGCCGCTGCTCCTGGCCAACCTCCGAGGAGGAGGAGGGTCCTGCCGGCTAAGAGTTAATTAGCCCCGCGCGGCGAGGGGGGAGGCGCCAGTTTTCTGGGGACACTGGCTGCCACTGTACTCCCACCCAGGGGAGCTCACCGAGAGTTGGATGAATTCTGGGCTATTAGCTGCGGTCAACCGGGCTCCCGAGAGCCTGTTCGTGGTGGAAAACAGGGGGCGTCTGGCAAAGGGACCAGCGGCTTCCTGAGCCTGTCAACATGACACTTCTGGGGTCTGAGCATTCTTTGCTGATTAGGAGCAAGTTCAGATCAGGTAGGGCTAAGGCATTTAGCATTCCTTCTTACACTTTCCTCTGCTGCCATTCTCAACCTGCTTTCCAGTGAATGTTTCAGAGCCCGCCGTGGCTAGCTCAACTTTGTTCCCCAAAAGCACATTTTGGAAGTGAAGAATTTTATCTGACTTTGGGGACCTTTTAATGTCTTCCGTTGTAAATGCTTTGAGTTGTTGAATGTGGTTTTTCGTTTGTGAAAAGGCCAATCCTTTTTTATTTAATTTTATTTTCCTCTGGATCTATGAATAGAAATTTTGGAGGGGTACGTCCAAAAGCAGCAACTTTGAAAATGAACAAATAAGGGATTTCAAGCTTGGGAGCTGTGTGTTATCAGTTGTACTTGCTGAGAAGACGAACCTGACACTGTGGATTAGGTACAGGGGTCACTTAAAATGTAGCTAATCCAAACAAATGTATTTCCCAAAAAAGTCACTTGGGGGAAGTAAAAATAGCAAATTTGGAGCACACCAAGTATTTGAAATGACATCACTGTAGGAAAAAAAAAAAAGAAAGAAAGAAAGAAAGCCCAGTGCCACAAATATTTTTTCCCAAACCATCTGATATTTATAAACAGAGGATTTTCCCCCAAATTTCTGTGTTAGTGGCACATGGAGAAACTTCTCAAAAGATGCTGAGTGGAGGTGAGTAGAAGGGAGCGATGGGAATTCTAACTGCTCCTCAAGAAGGGTTTGTGCACACGCCCATGGAAGGCGTCAGTGTGGGGGTCTCCACGGTTAGACAAGGAGACGCTTGACTTCTGAAATTATTTTTCAGTAGCTCTGCGTATAGTGTTGGTTTTATAAAAGTGTTAACAATCCACTGAATAATGGCAGAACTTCTTCTACTTAGGAGATGGATTAGTTCTATGAGACCTCTGATGTGAGCATAACAGGTGTTAGAAAGACGGTGGCATAGTTTGCTAAACCTAAGTTTTCCTTATCCCTTTGAAACAGGATCACCCAATTGTTTCACTTGGGATGGATAGTTCTGGAATGAGAAAAGTGGATGCCGAGAAGTAAGGATCATCCATGACTTTCTTAGGTGCCCTTGGTTTTTAGATGTCTGTGGGGTCAACTGGAGATTTTCTTAGGATCTGCATTGTGGAAGCAAGTTGAAAACTTAAGAGCTTAGGCACAAACCTCAGTGCCTCTGAAGCTGCAGGACGAGGTTGCCAGCCTTCCGGGCCAGCAGTAGATTAAGTCTTTCCTTTCCTTTCCATGCTGTGGTGAGGTGGTTGGTCTGTTAATCAACTGGAGACCTCATCACTGCTTTGTAATTTGGTTAAAACCGCAAGGCAACACTGCCACCTTTCTGAAGAACAGAGGATGTAGATTTGTTTTGCATGAAGCTACATTCATTTCACTCTCTTGCCAGTTTAATGTGGGATGGTGGAGAGGGGCTGGTTTGTCTCTAAAAGGATTTGGTGATGTACTTGATAGTAGACTTGCAAAACAGACTTATCAAAGGAATTCTTCCTTCAGCTAAAGTACAGAGAGAGGGAAGGCAGTTTCTGTGCAGCCAGCAATTCCCATCTCAGCAGATTTGTGGAGTCCTGGGGTCTCCCAGGTAGACCCTGCAGACCCTTCTCCTGGAGCTTCCGAGAATTCCAGCCTCACCTTTCTTTTTAAGATTGTACAGGATTTTGTGTCATAAGGAAGGGTAGCTGGGGAAAAGATGATATCAAAGGAGGAGCAGGCGTGCTTAATCCTTCATCTTTGATAAACAGGCAACCTGGCGTCTGGAAAGGACAAAGTGGTCTGGTCATCTGAGATGCAAGGACTGATAGTCTCTTGAAAGACAGAGGAAAAAAAGCAAGCAGAATGTAAAAACTTGGAAAACGTAATGTTGAAGATGATGGTTATTCTTTCTGGATATAATTATGAGTAGAGCTGCACCAGCGTGAGGTCTGGCTGGCAGCAGGGTAACAGGAGGGCCTCTCTCTAAGAGAGCTTGGTTTGTTTACTTTGTCACTAAAAATGGATAATAAGGGCCTCGTCTTCCTCATCTTCATTTTGATTTCTCTCTCTGTCTGCTTTCTTCTTGTTCTTCTCTTCTCCTCCTCTTTCATGAGCAACTCAAATAGTAAACTCATACGGTAGTTTCTGTCCCATTGCAAATATTTGCTTTGATAGTAGATACTGGTATTATGTATTTCATTAAATGTATTTAAAAAAATAAATGCAGCTAAACTGTTCTCTGATGAGAGCAACGGACTTGCTGTGACAGGGCTTGTTTATAAGTGGATAGATAACTGCTTGGATGCCAACTGCGTCTGACCAACTTTTTGTGCGCTATATTTAAGTGACCTTGTGATTAAAAAGACAAAATTATTATACAGCAGCAGCAAACCAAAAGTTTACACATATGAACAAGTTTAGTGATATAAACTCATTTATGTGAGAGGCCATTGACTATGTGGTTCTGGAGCCAGTCGAGCTGGGTTTTTAGCTGTTGCTTCTGCTTATTAGCTGTCTGACCTTGAACCTTATTGTATAAGTCTCTGTGCCTCTACTTGAGGCACCTGAATGGTGAGGATGATTATAGAGTCATCGTGAGACTCAAATGCGATAATACAAGTAGAGCATTTAGAACGATGGCCGGCCCTTAGAAATACCTCACAAAATATTGATCTATTATTAATATTAATATGCAGTGGGATCCTCAGTTGGTCACTTCCTCTCTCTGGGTCTTGGTTACTTAATCTATCAATGTCAAGGTTCAGTGACATTTTATAGTTCTCTGAAAATCAATATTGACTGTGACCAAGCAGAACTGTGATTGGTTTGTGTGTCAGCTGGGCATAAGGGATAGGCAGTTTACATAAATGCAATAATTTGTGTTACTTTTAAACTAACCACATTTTTACAGTTTTTAATCTTTTCACTGTTGTTCATTCAATATCTGTAATCACTGTCACTGTCAACGATTTTTTTCAACGTCAGTCTCATATCTTACAAAACACAAGGGCATATACATACGTGGTTTGCACACACACATATACACATGCACACACACACACACACATGCCTCATACACAAAGGATCAAAAGTAGAGAGAGATCTGTTAATGAATTTCGCTTCTAAAGAACCACCATGCTTGTTTTGCTTCTCTGTCTTTTCTCCGCACGTCCCCATCTCGAACAGCCCCAGCAAAGGCAAACTCTGGTAACTGCCATGACCTTGCCCCCACCCCCCACAAATGCAAGGTTGTCAGATTTAGCAAATAAAAATATAGGATGCCCAGTTCAATTTGAATTTGACACAATGATGCATTTTTTAAATACATACATAGCAACATTTGGGACATAGTTTATCTGAAGTCCGAATTTCACTGGGCCTCCTGGATTTTATCTGGCAACCCCACCTACCATCTGAGCAGGCTCTCATCAACACTCCGCCGCTCCATCCAATATCCCTTCAAGCTCTTGAGATTACGGGTTCCCAAAGACTCCCCAAAATGGAAAACTTATATTTTAGGCATAAAATCAGAAGACTGGGAATGGGGAGGGGGTGCCATGGGAATGACTTCTGAGGCCCCTGGCATCAAGCCAGCCTATGGAGTGAGGAAGAACGGGGGCTTCATTCTGGTTCTCTGATCAGATAAGCTCGGCAGGCAGGCTGGGCTCAGGAGGCAGGGGCTCTAGTAGTTGGAGCTGCAGCTAAAAGAAACCAAAGATAAATGCAAAGCAGCCACTCAAGAGCAGGGGCCGAACTCGGCTGAACGTCAGGTGGTGGAACACCCCAACACTGTGTTCTTCCAGCCCCAGTAGCACCCAGAATCGGGCCTCGGGTGCCTGCAGGCGTTTGCTTGTCCTTCCAGAGAGAGCTAGGGCCATCTCAGCGGGACCCTGGGGTCATCCCTCTCCGTTCTTTCTCTAGTCTCCAGCCTTCAGGTAACCTAAAGGACTGCTGATTCCTACTTTACGCTAGATCCTTAACATCTCTGGGACTGAATGTTCTCTCTTATGAATTGAGGCTGGAATAAGAGGTTGGTCCCCAAGATTTTACTCTAATGAGCACTATTGAAGAAACTGCCACCATGAGCTCAAGAGAAGCCCAGGCTCTAGTCCTACCTTCTACGTTAATTAGATTTTTAGTTTAGGACAAACAATTTAACCTAAAAGAATGCCTTTCCCATAATATGTAATATAAATGTATATGTCTCTAATTTAAATGACCACTTTAGACTTTGTTTTTGTCATCTACAAAATAGAGGATTTTGACTGGTTCATCTCTCAAGTTGCTTCCGTTCCTAAGATTTGATGTTTTTCCAAGTGAATGACCTCAAGCATTTTTGTAACTACTTGATCAAAGCATTATTGTATGAGAACACAATTAGCTGGAACTTAAAAGACGAATGCATTTTCATTCTTAAATGGTAATTTAAAATCTTTTTTAAAAGCCAAAGGAGCATCCAAGATCTGGCTCAGGACACATGCTCGAGACCGTGGCTCTCTCCTCAGGTCCGACTGTACTGGTTTAACTCCCAGACCACGGCGGTCCCACCATCGCAACCACGATGGCAGATCCCAGCCCCACCTTTCCTGCCCGTTTTATTCCTTAGCTCTTATCACAGTTGGACAGACCAAACCTTTCACTTGTCTATTATTTGCCCATGAGGGCAGAAATTTTTACTTGTTTCTTGTTCTCACTACTTTTAGTCTCCAGCATCTAGAACAGAACTTGGTGTAAAGAAGGCACCCATTAAATATACGTTGAATAATTATGTTTTATTCTTTCCCCAAAGACTATTCAAAAGCAATAAAAGTAAACAATGTATGTTTATTGTTAGGCATATGACTATATGTGTGTTAAAACTAGATTTAAAAAGGGAGGAGTGAATATAAATACAAAATTCAGAGTCACGGCAGGCTGGGAGAAGCTAGATGGGGAGATGCGGCATAGCTCAAAGGTTAGCAGGTTATTCATGTGGTTTTTAGATTAGGCTGTAGTTTCATGCATGTTTATTATTAAGCAAATAATTAAATGAGGGTCAGTTATGGATCAGTGAGGGTAGTGTGACAGTGTGTCATGGACCAAGGATTGTGATTAATCCAACTCTGTATACCTGAAATCCTTTAAAAAAAAAAATGTAAATTCTGAAAAACCAGGAAGAGTAGCATTCATCTTTTATCTGCTACAGCTTATGACAGAAACAATCGGTAAGATTCTGTCAGATTGGCTTGAACTAGATTGAATGGGTTCTACTCTAATTGGATTAAATTGTGAAATAGTAGAAGTGCATGGCAGAAGCCAAGTGCCCTACCCCAGGGTTAGAATTTTACATGCTTCAAAAAAGCCAAACCTGAATAGGAGATGTTGGAACGTAGTGTCTTTCAGCTCTTTTGTTTCCATATAATCAGAGAGACTTTGCTAGGAATCTAATGGAGAGTGAACAGATAGCTTGCATCTCTGTCCAGATCGGGAAGGAGGAGCCAGCAGGTGCATTTTCCAGGTCTCCCTGCTTTCCCAGTCCCCTGGCCAGAGCCATGGTGGGAGTCCATCTCAGACTCCACGACCTTGGGAAAGTCAGCTCAGCTCAGTGGTTCTCCATTTCTATATTGGTAAAATGAGTCAAGGTCTTTATGTCCCCATGACTCTATGAGAATAAGATCTTTCTAGAATTATTCAGGGTTTCTTTTACAGAAAGAAATCCATAGTCGCAATGTGGGAATAGATTACTGGACCTGCTGGCATGTGAATTGCACAAGAAAGGAGCATGGAGCATCTGAAAGATTTCCATGGATATAAATGGGGTTAATAACAACAGCAGCAACCACTAGCCAAATAATAGTTTTGCAGCCTTATGATTTTAGTACCTAGATTTTCAATTTTATTAAGCAAGTAGTGCTTATTTTTTTCCCAGAATAGCTAGTAAATCAGGCTTTACTTTACCAAATTTTAATCATTATTCTTAGCTAAAACATAGAGAGGCCTCCAAATTTTATTAAAATAAAATGTATCATTTATTCCCAGTAGTGTAGAATAAACAAGGCTAATTCCTGACTTTTATTTTTCCAGAGCACAGCAAAATGCCCTCTGGAATCACTGAAGGGAAAATAATGTCTTTCTTTTCTCCTAGTGATGAGGGAAGATAAATTCTCTCCTTCTACTATTGGAGTACTTCTCTTATCAGTACGATCACTCTGATGTTTGCTATATTCAGCCACCCTGGAACACTAAAGAAGCAATAGAATTCAAAGTGAATTAAGCCACTGCATTATTGTAAAATGTGTTTATTGGGTTCTCTCAAGTATGGGAAGTATAGCAATGATGAATGGATACCTAGGCCCTGAAATACTTGATATATCTTGATTAGTACCTCTAACCTGACACCCCAGCTTGAATGACCACATAAGTAAATTTTCTACTGCTCAATCTCCTCCTTTCCCTCGGCCTCTTAAGTGATGCAAAAGCATCAATCAGTTGTTTCTGGTAAGAGATAGTCAAGTAGTTCCAGGGAATATCCCCATTTCACAGACGGTGTGAAATGACTGGAATGTGCCCCATAAGCTGATCGACCTTTCCAATTTCCAGAAACATTCTCCCTTTAGGAAGCCATTCAATCCTGTTTTCTTCATGACTGGTTGGGCTGGTTTTTCAGGCTGAGGCAAAGTTCCACCAGGAACATTTTGCTACTCAAAGTTGAACAGCATATTCTGGATTCGACTCTTTTTGGAGCCTTATTGTCCCGTCTGGAGCGTCCAAAAAAAGACTCCACAGAAAGTTAGATTCAGAAAATGCTGTTCGGCATTAATTAAACAATAATCTCCTCAACACTTTAAATTTCATTATTGTTTGTGTTCCCTTCCTGCCCTTGTCCAGATGCACAAAGATTTTTACAAGGTTATAATCAGATTATATGCATTCTTAGCCTTTTTATCAGTAAACATAATATCGTAAGTAGTTTAGAAACTGCTTCATAGCAGCAGAATTCTTGTTTTAAAGACTGTATCATATCCCACCAAGTGAGCATATAGTAATTTACTAAAACATTTCTACTTGTTTTAGAAAATTAAGCCAGCTATAATTTTTATATTAAAAATAGCACTACTATGAAAACCTTTTTGCAACGGAAGAAAATCTTTTTCTTTCTTTGAATTGTTTTATAGAATACTCATTATTTAGAGCAAATGCCTAAGTGTGGGAAGAGGGTTTGAATCTTTATGACCCATGATGGTAGCTAGTATTTCTGGAGCACTTGCGATGTACCAAGCCTAATCCTAGGCCTACTTCCCTTCGGCAATGAAAGGTTGTCCCTACAGTAGAACTAACTCAGGGTTACCTTGGGTACTTATCCAATGGTCACTGGTATTCAATGAGCCTTTCATACCTTTTCAGTAGAGAATGAAAAGGAAAATGAGCAACAGTTGCCTAATACCTTTGGAAACTTCCGTGTGCTCTGCTATTTGGGGACCACCTGTTACCAAATATGACTGATACCTCATCAAAGGAGAAGGACAGAGGACTAGGAGTTATTGAACTTATTATCTGTGGGCACTTTTATTAGCTCATTTAATCCTTTCAGAAATGCTATGAGACAAGTGTGATTAACCACATCTTCTAAATGAAGAAGCTGAGGCTCAAAATTGTTAAGCAACTTAGAAGCCAGATATGAACCTGCTTGTTCCATTGTACCGTGACAATTATCTCTACTGTAACCAAAGCTCCCACCTGTCTCCCCACCCCACGCCCCTCATACACACACATCTTGCCCAGTAGATTTAATATACCTCTTTCTGGTCCACAACTCCACGCATATACCCAATTGGTGTTATTGTCTGTGATTTCCTGAACGGTGACTTATCAAGTGATTTTTTTCTAGTACTAATTAATCTATAAATTATACATGCCATCCCCCAAAATCCCAGGATCTTAAAATAAAACTTGACTATGTAAACCTCAGTTCATGTGAGAAAAAAAATTCAAGAAAGTTTAGAAAACCAACAACAATAATAAGAGATTTTCCCTAAGACATTAAACATTGCTATATAGGAAGTATCTAGGGCAGGGTGTGGTGGCTCACGCCCGTAATCCTAGCACTCTGGGAGGCCCAGTTGGGAGGATGGTTTGAACTCAGGAGTTTGAGACTAGCCTGAGCAAGAGTGAGACCCCGTCTATACTAAAAATAGAAAGAAATTAGCTGGACAACTAAAAATATATAGAAAAAAATTAGCTAGCCATGGTGGTGCATGCCTGTCGTCCCAGCTACTCAGGAGGCTGAGGCAGGAGGATCGCTTGAGCCCAGGAGTTTGAGGTTGCTGGGAGCTAGGCTGACGCCACAGCACTCTAGCTCAGGCAACAGAGTGAGACTCTGTCTCAAAAAAAAAAAAAAAAAAGAAAGAAATATCTAGTAATTAGTATCAGGAATAAAACAGAAAAATATTACCAGCAGATCACAATCATGTGTGTAGATACACACACATATATACACTGTACATATATATATTTATGTATATATGTATAGATTTAACCTCTGATAATGGTGGCTGTTCAAATCCACAATAAAATACATAATGAAAGTTTGTTGGGAAAATTGACTAACCATTTGGAAATAAATGAATTGAGATATTTTATAATATATCTTAAAATATATTCCATATGGATTAAAGAACTAAAGAAATCTATGCAATATTCAAACAAAACAGAGAAGTGAAATATTCAGAGAAAACGGAGAGCAATGATATAATCTCAGAGTGGGACAAGTCTTCCCAAGCATGTTGCTAAGGCCAGAGCAAAAATAAAAAAGGACATATTTGGTCACTTAAAAATCTTACGTAAAAAAAAAAAGTCACCAAAAGCAACTTAAAAGGCAAACAGCAGATTGAAAGAAAATACTTAAGAGTGTTTTTGAGACAAAATTACTAGCAGGACTTCTGTAAACAATAAGATTAAGTGCAAACAACCTAAAAGAAAAGCAATTCAAGGGGAAAAATGGTCAGTAAGCACATGAAATATACTCAACTCCTAGCATTCAAGAAAATGTAAACTGAAAGACCAAGATACCACTTTTTAACCTCCAATTGGAAAAATTTTAAAATATTGATAAGATCATGTATGAAGTATGAAGATATAGGCACACATACTCTGTTAATAAGCAACCACATCTGTAAAGTCTTAACAAACACAATTTTACCATCTTTATTGACTTTTAAATGAGCCTCACCATCAACTAAAAGATACTTCAAGGTAGCTGATCTAAAGAAGTACTTGTATGTATAGGTACTTTCATTGCATCGTTGTTTATAATGCCCAACCTAAAAAAGATGGAAACAACTAAGCATCCATGTATGGGGGCACTGTTAATTAAATTATAATATAGTCTTATCATGCAGTACAATGAAATACAATGCAAAGCAAAAAAGAAATGGTAAAATTCTACGTGAACTGACATGGAAAGATCTCCCAGACACACAATTTTTTTAAAAACAACCAAGCAACACATTTTCATTCATTTTAAAAATTATTTATATGTAAATACACAGAAAAAAAGCTTCAGTCAAACCGTTCACAATGATACCCAGGAGTGTAGAAAGTGCAAGATCTTATCTTTACCATTTGCATCTTTTTAAAATAAAAATGTATTGGTATCTATGTAATTTCTAACTATGCCTAAAATATAAGAAGAAATTGACAACATCATAATAATGGTGGGAAAAAACATATATTTGTAAGTCTTTAATCAACTAGACAAAAATTTAAGCAAAGATTTAGAGAACATGAACTCTAAAGTAAATTTGATTATACATTTTAAACCTTTTATGCGTTATAGAATATTGGATGACAGTTTTAAATTTAGCACCCTCCCCTAACACACACACAGAAACATCAATAATTTGTAAATATCAGGTTCATTTCTTTACCATGAGGCAATAAAAAAAAAAAGAGAAATATTTTTAAGGCTGAAAAATTTTAAACCCAACAAGTCCCAACTTGTTGGGACACGCACCATACAATTCCAAGGTACTATAGCACATGCATTAAAAAAAGCTTCAAAAGACCCAATCCCAAAGTGATTAGCCCCGGCTGGTGAAATTATGGGTAATTTTTAATTTTTCTCGTGTTATTTCCTATATACTTTATTTTGAATATTTATTTAGTGTCTCCTATATCTTCTATAATCATCAGGAATAACTTTCAAAATAAATCAATTAGCAGTGTTTTTTGCTTATTTATTTTTAAGTCACGGAGCAATGGAGGCACCGGCAAGCTAAAGATACCATATCTGAGAGCAGCTAAATCAGGAGTTGGCTGAGTCCCTGGGAGGTCTAAGTAGTTCTCAAATTCCCATCAATCCTAGAGCATGCTCACACTCAAACTGCAGCCAAGAAAACTTGCTTCTCGGCTAAGAGACTGAAAACCCACAACCCCTAATACTAATTTACGTTGGAAAATTTGAATTTGTGATTTGTGGTATGGGCCATGCAGTCTGGCTGAGTTCGGTTCAATCCTGGCTCCACCATCATGGATGCATGAACTCGAGTGCATGCTTTTAAGCTTTCAGCACTCTGCTTCAGTCGTAAATGTGGGAACAAGAATGCCTCCCCATTGGAAATTTTGGAGGCTTTAGTGAAAAAGCACATAAAAAGTGCCCGACATAGTGCAAGGATATGCTTATGTACTCGATAAATGGTAGCTATTTTATTCACACATGCATATTAATTGTATATTAACTCTCATGTCAATGTTTATATTACTATGCTATGGTATGTTAATTTATTATGTTTGAAAATCATTTTATGTTGTTATAAAATATCATTATTGACTCTAAAATAACAATGATCAGCCTCTCATGATTCTCTCTTAAGATTTGCTGCCCATTGTTATTTCTTTTTACCCTAGATTGTGCTTAAGAGTTATAAAGAGAATTGCCGTCATCATAAAATTTATCTTCTATTTTATAAAGTGCTTTATATACATGTCATCACTTATTCTCTTCCTTTCAAGAAAATGTTTGAAGAAGACATTTTAGTCATTCTTGTTCTCCAGAGGGGTGTGATTTTTTTTTTCCTTGATTGGGTCTTTTTATACCTCTGGAGGTGCCAAGCCTTGTCCAGGTCTTAGCCAGGTTACCCCTGGCTACAAGGATTAGGTAAGGCTCGTGGCTGATTTTCAGGCACTACTGAGAGTCCAAATCGTCTCTTCTCCTATAATTGAAAATACTGTTCTGTCTAAAAATAAAATCAAAAAGAGGAGCTGTCTCCAAAGAGAACAAAGTTTTGGGAATAAACAGGTGGTAGAATAGTCTGCTAAATTGTAACACCTTATATTTCTATGGTGCATTAAACTTCCCCTCCGCCACCAAAAAATCACATCACTTAAAGTTTGTGTTTTCCTGCCAACTCTGTGAGATTTGGTCGTACAGATGAGATGATTGAGTTTCAGGGACATTAAGAAATTATGCCAAGGTCACCCAATAGATTCAGAACTAGAACTCTGGTCTCTGGGCTTGCAGAACCAAGTTCACCACAAAGTCCCCCAGAGAAATTGTACAGCCCAGGAGAAACACGAACAGTCCATTTAGAGAGGCAGAAGCCTGGCACTTAACCCCGTTTCTTTCTCTATATAATGGTTCCGCAGTTGAAAGCTTCCTTCTCACATAGTAGCCATCTGCACTGGCTTCAAGATTGAAAGAATTATACTGGAGAGGTGGAAATTCAGCACGTCTAATTCAGTATTGGCTGTGAGAAGAGGACAGAATGAGACATAGAGATAGCAGAGAAACCCTTGGCTTAGTAGAAATGCCACCCTTTGCCAAGGATTCTGTTGTTAACACGTAGATTAGAACCCGATGCTATAGAACGTCCTCCAGAGACAGAAAGATTTCTCAAACGTTATATTTGGTTGCTTCAAAACCGTGTGTCTAACAGTAGGGCCAAGATTATTTTCTAACACTGAAAATAATTTTAATATACCTATATTTATATATGTGCGTATGCATATATATATAGTATATATTTAGTATAAGGGAGTAGAAAATTTATCTTTGAGGATTCTCTTTGCAGTGGTATCTATGCTACAGAAAAATTGGGGAAAACCTGAAATGTCCCACAAAAGGAAAATGTCTAAACATATTGAAAATGGGATATAACATGCACATTAAATATGGGACTTTCGAAGAAGAATGAGATGCGAAGATGTTCATGATGCAAGAAGGAAGTTTCAAAATTGTGTATATAATACAATCCCAATTCTTGAGGAATTGTAGGGTAGATACCTTTTATATACACGCACATGAATGCAAATCAGAAGAAAAAGGGTAAAATATTAGCAGGCATTGCTTACCCTGCAGACTTGAATTTGTTTTCATTTCACTTTCCATCCTGAAACTTTTATACATTTTTCAAATTTCTTATAATGAACATGCATTTGTTTTATAATCAGAAAAGACAATACATGCTCTAAATGCTGGTATAGTATATACCACAAGCTTAACTTAGAATCTCAAAAGAATTTAAATCTCTATTCAGGAACCACACCCCCATGGAATGAAGACTCTCCTCTGAATTTGGAGAGAACTTCTTTGCCCTCATAAAATACAACCTTTGTTCCAAACTCTAATTCTTTTTTATTATCAATTCTCATTCAGCTATTTAGTGGGTGCCTACATTGACCTCATTAATATTTGTGTAGGAATTTATCACTGCTAGAGGGGTGGTAGTTGGATCATCATAGTTACCCTAAAGGTGGGGATAATAATGTCTCCTTTCTAGGGATGGGAAACCAAGGTACAGAAAGGGTTAATGACTTGCCCAATTCACACACAGGACATGGTAGAGCAGAACTTGAACTCAGGTCTCCTGGCACAAGATCTGACGACCTCTCCCAATGAATGGGTGAACACAAGGCGGCATAAATCCGAGTCCCTCACGGGTCTCCCAGCAATCGCTTTCAAGGAAAGCAGGTCAAATGGCAGATCCTTTTCCCGAGGCCTTTCCCGCCACCCGGGCGTGCGCATGCTGTCTGCTTAATTCACTCATGGCTCTGTGCCACGGAATACATAAACAAGTGGGGAAAGCCTCGGAGAGGAATCTTGGTGCCCAAATGGAGCAATTTGTCTTCTGAAATTATTGTTTGAAATTGTTTATGTCAGTTGCCGAGTTTCTGTTCTGTACTTCAGGGACCTGTTTGTGATGGAAGAAAAAGTTCCCTGCAGTTGAACAGCTATCCTAGTTGGACAGCTCTGGTGACAGTGTGGCCTGATGCTTCCATATCCCCAACTCCGACATAAAGAGGGGTTCAATGAGGTTCACCTCTGCCCCAATAGGGCACCCCAAGAACTATCTGGTGCTCACCGTTTGTGGGCACTGCTCCATGCGTGTTACATGTATTGACTAATTCAGTCCTCACAGCAATCCTGCAAGGAAGTACTGTTGTCACACCCCGCCAGTGCGCAAATGAAGAACTGAAGCACTCAGCCGTTAAGGAACTACCACAACATCCCATGACCAGTAAATGCAAAAGCTGGGACTCGAACTCATGCACCCTGGGCTTCGGAGTCCATGTTTTTGACTACCCCTGTACTTCTTCCCACAGGTACCTAACTGGTCAGAGCTGTGGCCATATGACTACCCCATCCCACCCTCCCAGAGCCCATACAAATTGGGAATTCTGCCCCGTGGTGACGTCGTAAGCCCCATGGCATTTCCACTTGAGGTTCTTGTTCCTCATCCCTCTACTGTCTTGAGATATTTTAACATGAAAGCCTTAAGCTCACAAACCTGGCAGCTTTGTGAGTGAGAGAGAATTCCTTTTGAGGCATGAATTAGTCTTCTTCAAATGTTTTGACAAACTGAGAGTGTGGTGCTTAGGGAAAGAATAGCTTCGCAGTGTTTGTGTGAACAGACATCTTTTTAAAACAACTTGAGCCTGTGTGCTCAGCTCGATCATTGAAATAACTGCAGGATAATTCTGAGTCTGAGCTCTTTGACTTTTCGTGTTCTCCTGGTTTTGACCCTCCAAATGCCCAACACTGGAAGCTGCCTGAATTAATGTCTCCTAATCTCCTTAAAGGAAGCAGAGTCAGGACATCCCTTAGGATGGAGGAAGAAGAGCGTGTGCCTGATCTCAGCCTCTTCCTGCACGTGTGTTCAACTGTGATGGCCACTGAGGCCAGCCCGGCATCCCCTGGGCTCGCCTTGTCCTTTGCTGTGACCATCGAGGGCTCCATCGATGATCCAGTGTTCATTTTCACCTCCTCCTCTCTGGTACTCCCAGCAGCAGATGAGCAAATGGTCAGGCCTATGTTATTCTTGGTCAGTGTGGTTGCTTGTCCATACGACAGCACACAGGGCACATCTGGCCACGGAACAGTACCTGGAAGCAGAAGGCAAGGAGCAGAGTGTGCTTGGGCATGAGCTCTATACATGAAAACAATCCCTGGTACTCAGCCTTTTATGGGAAACGTGGCAAGACTGGGGCAGGAACTGCACGGATAACCTGGCCTGTCATTTCATGATCTTCCAGCACTATGTCAGCCGCCCCTTCTTCTCTTTACCAGGCGATTTGATGCTTTTGCACACCAAAGAAGAACATGTCAGATCCACAAGTGACACAGGCCACCGGTGTGCAATGGTGGCTTTGTCCCAGAATCAGATAAAGCCAGGTAGAGGAAAGAATGCAGTGGGTGGACCACCCACATGGTAAGAAGAGGAGATGTGTATCTGTGATACGTGCCCCTCCATATCGGCTTTCAGCTCTAGAGGAGACCTGAAGCCTCCAGTGGCAGTTCCTGCTCGCTACTTTCCAGAAAATCATCTATTGGCCAACAGCTTTCCCAAAGGCCTGCGCCAGACAGTGTCCTTCAAGGCAGTGGCGTCAAGGTCAAGGGTTGTAGATGAAGGTGCATCCAGCTAAACCTAGGGTAGGATTTGACAAAAAAGGGAAAGTCAAAGACTAAATTATAAACAGGTGCCACTGCCCTCCCCGAGGGGAGAAGCTTCAGCTGGGTAACGCTTTGCTGTGTCCAGAGCTTGTGATCTTGGCCTGACCCTGTGTAGAGAGGGCGCAGCACAAATATCCACCCAGCGCTGCCTTCCGTGACCTACCTGACAACTGCCATGTGTGTCTGGTAAGGTGGGTATGTTTTGGCCACCTTTACGTTTGCAAACACTGGGTCCACACTCCCAGGAGTCTTTGATTGGTGTAACAGGATTTCAAAGTCAATCTCAAAGCTTTACCTGGTTGTGCTGGTGGCTTTCTGCCACCACTGGGTGCCACTCTTCAGTACCAATCATACAGAACCTCTTTGTTTGCAAATGGTAGAAAATCAAACAATAGGAATCTCGAACAAGCTTGAGCAGAAAGGAGCACTTATGAACTTACTGGGGTGTCTCATGGCTCTCAGCAGCGGGAAGGTGGTTGGGGCTTGAGTGAAAATGAGCTGGACTTGGGGGTTGGAACGCCTTCAGGCCGCTCTCCCTGGCTCTCTTCTGTGCTCTGTCTTCTGCCTCAATGCCAGTGTTACTGTTTCTCCGTTCGCTGGGTTGAAAACGGCCACCCCTGTCAGTTGCTGGATTTGCTCTAAGTCCCAGCTACAAAACCCGTAGGGAAAAGCCTCTGGGTGGAAGCCCATCCTCAGCTCAAACACTGAGACTAGGAAGAGGGACAAAAACCACGTGGATAACAGAGGAGAAAGGCGTGTCCTAATGAACTGAGTGGGAAGCCATCTCAGAAAAGAACAAAGGGAGGTATCGCTGGCTTCCCGTCTTTCCCTTCATTCCTCGCTCTGCCACTAACTGTACTGTTCCTCTCCCTCCTCTCTCTCATCAGGCATGCCAAGTCGTTCAGAAATAAAAATTACTTCTGCGCGTGCGCGCGCACACACACACACTCACACACACACACACACACACAAAGGAGCTGTTGTTAAGTGGAACTCTAAGGAAGCAAATTAAGTGTCGTGGGCCTGATAACTTTATTTACTTATTTGTTTACGTTTCCTGGGAGAAAAGACCAGAAAAGGCTTCCCCAATTCCCAAACTACCTGCAGTTCCTGTTTCATGACACTCCGCACGTTGTAATTATTTGTTTAACATCTTTCTCCCTCCCTAGACTGTAAACGTGACACAGGCAGACTGTGACAGCTTTAGTCACAGCAGGCTCCCCTGTGTCTAAGACAGAGTCTGGACATACAGCAGGTGATCAATAAACAGTGAATAAATGGAATGAATGAGCAGACAAACGAATGAGGTTACTGTGTTCTCCTGCTGCCAGGTTCACCCGTGAAAGATTACTTCAAAGGCTCCTGGCAGCCCTACCGATTTTGCTACCAATAATCGCTGTTAACAGTGCTCTGTATTTTTTTTCAAAAGTCTGATCAAAGAGATTGTCACATAAGTAAGTTTGATTCACATCTCTCTCTTTCTCTCTCTCTTCATGTTTCCTTAATTTATTATCAAGACAAAGTAATTCTTTTTTCCACTTGTTTGTCAAATCTGCCTTCTCCTTTTTATTTCCGAGTGAGCTTTCCTGCCTTATCCGTGCATCATGATGAGAGTCTCCAAACCAGCCCGGTCTCTCCCCATCGTGTTAGCATCAGATTAGTCATCCTAAAATGTCAGCGTTACCATGTTACTGTGCTGCTCAAACAAATGCCAGTACAGCTGCCTTTCTGCAGGATAAAGTCCAAACACTTCAGGGTGGCATTCAAGGCTCTCTGCACCTGAACCTCCGCCTCTTTTTCCAATATTGCCTCTTACCACTCCTCAGCAGGAACCCTTTCCTTGAACAGGGCAACGTCCTGGGGAACACTACATATTTTGTAGGGCCCAGTGCAAAATGACAGTGCAGGGCTCCTTATTCAAAAATAATTAGGAATTTCAGGACGGTGCTAGCACAGCATTAAACCAAGCACAGGACTCTTCAAAAAATGAAGCTCGCCGGGCGCGGTGGCTCACGCCTGTAATCCTAGCTCTCTGGGAGGCCGAGGCGGGCGGATTGTTTGAGCTCAGGAGTTCTAAACCAGCCTGAACAAGAGCGAGACCCCGTCTCTACTAAAATTAGAAAGAAATTAATTGGACAACTAAAAATATATAGAAAAAAATTAGCCAGGCATGGTGGCGCATGCCTGTAGTCCCAGCTACTTGGGAGGCTGAGGCAGTAGGATCGCTTGAGCCCAGGAGTCTGAGGTTGCTGTGAGCCAGGCTGACGCCATGGCACTCTAGCCTGGGCAGCACAGCGAGACTCTGTCTCAAAAAAAAAAAATGAAGCTCTGTGACAGCACAGGTCACATGCTCTTGAAGCCAGCCCTGGACAGGACATGCCATGTTTATTCCAGATTCAAGTTTTTATGCATGTTATTCTGTTGGTCAAGAATGCCCTTTATCATCTAACCCATAAGAGTCTCGCTTGAAAATTTAAAGGTCCAATATTTCTGCCCTTGGTAGCCTTCTATGTATATATATTCTTTAGTAACATGTTGCCTAACACTTTATCTAACTCAAGTGTGTATGTCTTCTCTTCCCCACTAGATTACTCATGCCTTAAATTACTTTGTATCATCTTCAGCATCTAGCAATGCCTCAACAAATAGCAAGGAATTGTTAAATATTTTTCAAGAAGCAGAAAATACATGCATGTATTTACATACAGTAAATACGTGCATGAGTGCACAGTCACCAGGTTGGCCTGGTGATCCTAAAATCTTCTATGATATCCATTAACGTACTGTTAATAGCTGTTCTACTTCACACATTCCTCTAGAGCTGTGGTCCCCAACCTTCGAGCCACTGACCAGTACCAGTCCGTGGCCTGTTAGGAAGCAGGCCACACAGTAGGAGGTGAGCAGCGGGTGAGGGAGCGAAGCTTCATCTGTATTTACAGCCGTTCCCCATTGCTCACATCACCACTTGAGCCCTGCCTCCTGTCAGATCAGTGGGGGCATTAGGTTCTCATAGGAGCACAAACCCTACTGTAAACTGTGCATGTGAGGGATTTAGGTTGCAAGTTCCTTGTGAGAATCTAATGCCTGATGATCTGAGACGGAACTGAGGTGGTGATGCTAGCCCTGGGGAGCAGCTGCAAGTACAGACTACCATTAGCAGAGAGGTTTGACTACACAATAAATGTAATGTTCTTGAATCATCCCAAAACTATCTCTCCTTCCCCTGTCCATGGAAAAATTATGGTATATGAAACCGGTTCCTGGTGCCAAAATAATTGGGGACTGCTGCTCTGGAGGGTCACTTTGGGACCCTGCATTTCACCCTTGACCTCTTAGAACCCTTGGTGGGATATTACTTTACAATCTGGAAGCCCTTTCCTGTACTTTGAACATAACACTAAGAACTATTACAAGAAATATTGTAATCTCATGGGAAAAACTTGAGATTAAGTGAAATCTCAGAGCTCTGAATTTGGAGACTCACAAAGAAAGATCTTGGTCAAAAATGAGGCCAAGTATCATGAAATGTTAGCCCTCCAAGGAGCCTTGGAGATCATCAGCTCATCTTTCTTGCTTTAAAGAGGAAGAAACTGAAGCTCGAGATGTGGAGAGTGTTGACCAAGGTCATATAACTATTTAGTGGGAGGAACAGGGCCTCGTCTCCCAAACTCTTCCATGACTTGCAAGGCACAGCCTGCTGATTTATTGGGGCAGAAGGAACTCGGGGAGATGTTCTAATCACTACTTGTAGGTATTTTGCTTGTGTGCAAAGCAGAAATTGAATGTAGACACAGTTTATTTAAAATAAAAACAAGCAATTGATTTTTTACAAAATCCTGGAATTTGGCATCTAACCAGCCAACATTCAAATTATAAAAAGGGTTTTCATTGAGACATAGAGCTTATCGTACATGCAGAACATGGACATGGTATACACAATATAGAGGGATGAGTGTACAAACAGCATCATGGGTTTGGTGGAATGACGGCTCTTGTAGTTGCCAAGGACACTGGTTGCTAGGCAGGATACAGAAGATTCTAACAGCAGCCAAGAGTCCATGGTAAGAAGGTGCTGCAGAAGTAGTGAAAGCCCACCACCGTCTGCTGATGTAAATGGGAAGCTTCCCTGTGCTGCTGTTGCTAAGAGAGCTGGGTTCTATCCTGAAATTGGGAGTTTTCCAGTGCTCTGGAGCCTCCCCTGTCCTGCAAGGAAGATTCCAAGAACCAAGATGGGTTGGGGGAACAAGGTTATGTTGATACCCCCACTCTTCACTTCTGAATAAAATTACTCACATATTCTAAACTATATATTTTAGGAGGTTTGAGGCTTTTCGAACCAAATCATAAAAAGATCATATTTAAGTAGGGAGGGGTTTAGGGTGTCATCCAGCCTGATGATTTTAAAACTCTGCTCCATAGATCCCTGACATTTCGTGAGAAGTTCTGCTTTTATTGTTGCCCTTTGTGCAATTCTTTTCTTTCCATGTAAAATTTTTAGTTAAAAATCTATATTTTCAGTACTTTTTAAAAAAAAGTTTGAAGCCACCTAATTCTGACCTAGTTCTTCCCTTCATGGGATAAGGAGGTTGGAGCCCAGAGAAAGGAATTTCTTGCATTATTATTTTGAAGTGTTGTTAGAAAAAGACATGTGGGTTTACTCAGCAAAATCTGGGGAGTTATTTTCACCTTCCCACATAGTCAAGGCAGAGCCTTTCCTAGAGGAACTAGAATTCGTGGAACATTTGCAACAAAGAGAGAAAGGTGGTTTTGTGGACATATGGCTGGTACAGTGAGTACACATCATTTATTTTCTTCATCAGTCACCCTTTTTAAAATAATTTTACATTTTTTTCTTCCCCAAAAGATGACTTATCAAATATGTTATAAATATAAATTATTTTATGGCTTTAATAAATTTTAAATACAAACTAATTTATGTCAGAAAAAAAATATCTTGTCAGACCATACATTGTGGTGTTCCTGTAGAAAATATGCCCATTCTTAGAGGGTACAGAGGTTGCAGCAAGAAGGCTGACAAGTAGGCCAAGCAAGACTGCAAGAAATTTACTTAAAATAAATGGCAGAGTTGGGTAGGGAAAAAACCAAACAAGTGAGTAGAGAAAAGAAAGAAAGAAAATCAATGACTAAGTAGTATTCCATGGTATACATATGCTACATTTTGTTAATCTACTCAAGAATTGATGGGCACTTGGGTTGATTCCACATCTTTGCAACTGTGAGTTATGCTGCAATAAACATTAAAGTGCAGGTGTCTTTTGATAAAATGACTTCTTCTCTGGGGGACACGTATCTAGTACTGGGATTGCTGTATGGAATGGTAGGTCCACTTTTAGTTCTTTGAGAAATCTCCATACTGTTTTCCATGGGGTTGTGCTAATTTTCAGTCCCACCAACAGTGTATAGGCATTCCTTTCTCTCTGTGTTCCCATCAGCATCTATTGTTTTTGGATTTTTTAATAAAAGCCATTCTAACAGGAGTAAGGTGATATCTCATTGTGGTTTTAATTTGCATTTCCCTGTTGATTAGTGATGCTGAGCATTTTTTCATATGTTTGTTGGCCAAATGGCTATCTTCTGAAAAATTTCTGTTCATATCTTTTGCCCACTTTTTAATGGAGTTGTTTGGTTTTCTCTTGCTGATTTATTTGAATTCTTTGTAGATTCTGGATATTAGCCCTTTATTGGATGTACAAAGCCCAAATATTTTCTCCCATTCTGTAGGTTGTCTTTTTGCTATGTTATTTATTTCTTTAGCTGTGCAGAACTTTTTAATTTAATCAAGTTCCATTTATTTATTGTTGTTGTTGCTATAATTGCCATTGGGGTCTTAGTCATAAATTCTTTCCAGATCAATATTTAGAAGTGCTTTCCCTACATTTTCTTCTAGAATTCTTATGGTTTTATGCCTTACATTCCAGGCTTTTATCTGTTCTGAATTAATTTTTTTGAGTGGTGAGAGAGAAGGGTCCGGTTTCATTCTTCTGCATGTGGCTATCCAATTTTCCCAGCACCATTTATTGAATAGGGCTTCTTTTCCCCAGTGTATATTGTTGTCTGCTTTGTCAAAGATCAGTTGGCTATAGATAGATGGTTTTATATCTGGATTCTCTATTCTGTTCCATTGGTCTATATCTCTGTTTTTGTACCAATACCATACTGTTTTGGTTACTATAGCCTTGTAGTATTGTTTGAAGTCTGGTAATATGAAGCTTCCAGCTTTGTTCATCTTGCTTAGGATTACTTTGGCTATTCAGGCTCTTTTCTGGTTTCAGACAAAGTGTAACCGGTATCACCTTGATACCAAAGCCAACAAAGGCCACAATAAAAAAAAAAAACTATAGACCAATATCCCTGTGAATATAGACACAAAAATCCTCAATAAATTATTAGCAAATTGAATTCAACAACAGATCAGAAAAATGATCCACCATGACCAAGTGGGCTTCATTCCAGGGATACAAGGATGGTTCAACATACGTAAATCAATAAATGTGACTCACCACATAAACAGAAACAAAAACAAAGACCATATGATCATGTCAATAGATGCAAAAAAAGCATTAGCAAAATATAGCACCCTTTCATGATAAAAACCCTCAATAAACTGGGCGTAGAAAGAACATACCTCAAGATTATAAAAGCCCTGTATGCTAACATCTTACTGAAAGGGGAAAAGTTGACAGCATTTCCCCCAAGAGCTTCAACAAGACAAGTGTGTCCACTGCCCCCACTTCTAATCAATATAGTGTGGAAGTTCTAGCCAGAGCAACCAGCAAGAAAAAGGAAAAAAGGGTATCCAAATTGGGAAAGAGGAGGTCAAACTATTACTTTTCTCTGACAATATGATCTTGTATCCAGAAAACCCCAAATATTCCACCAAGAGACCCCTGGAATTGATAAGTAAATTCATCAAAATCTCAGGTTATAAATTCAGTGTACACAAATCAGT
>CAUYSK010039159.1:0-16144 GCA_963575035.1 Avahi laniger | reverse complement strand
AAAGTGCAACAGTTGGAGAAACCCAAGAAAAAACACATTTTACCGAGTTTTACTTCGACATCAGGATGACAAATCTGATCTATCACTCACCAACCGTGTGACCTCTCTGGGCTTTAGTCTTCTGATACACAAAATAAGAATCATAACTCCTGCATAGTAGAGATTTTGCGATATTTAGACTTAAGGTCTATAAAACATCTGGCATACAGCAGAGCAGAGAGAAAGGAAGACACTGAACAGGAGTACCTGTGTTCTTCTCATCTATGAAATGAAGGTGTTGACTCAGTCATTCATTCAGCAAATATTTTGTGAACACCTTCCCTGTGATGATTGCTACACTAGCACCCACAAGCCTCGGTATTTGATTCCTTGGGGGGAAAATGTGAAGGCTGGAAAGCTGAGGGACTCCGCATACTTGAACCTTTCACTATCACTGCAGCAAAGGTGAATTTTGCCTGGTGTTTTCTCTCCCTAGATTTCATTTTTTGTTTCACTGCTATGTGTTTAGCAAATATTTTTTTTTTTTTTTTTTTTTTTGAGACAGAGTCTCACTCTCTTGCCTGGGCTAGAGTCCTGTGGCATCATCCTAGCTCACAGCAACCTCAACCTTCGGGGCTCAAGCGATCCTCCTGCCTCAACCTCCCGAGTAGCTGAGACTACAGGCATGCGCCACCATGCCCGGCTAATTTTTTTTTCTGTATATTTTTAGTTGTCCAATTGATTTCTTTCTAATTTTAGTAGAGATGGGGTCTCGCTCTTGCTCAGGCTGGTCTCGAACTCCTGAGCTCAAACAATCTGCCCTCCTCGGCCTCCCAGAGAGCTGGGATTACAGACATGAGCCACCGTGCCCGGCCTGTGCTTGAGATTTGACGTGAATAGAAAAGTACATAATTTGATTCCCCCATGCAGTGGTACATTGAGCTGACTGCTGACCAGAGAAATACTAATCATTAAGTAAATGAGAGATATTATCACTATTAATATTAAAAAAATTACTTTAAAGAGATTTAACAGAATACTTTCTGTGTTGTTAGTTAGAAACTGATGCAAGTTGAGATATTCCAGGGCCTGGGAATCTTTTTCTCTTTGAGCCAGTTAAACTTTACTCTCTTTTATAACATTGGTGGTCCTTAAAAAGGTTGTAGGCAAGAGGGTGACCATGTTTGCACTTTCATAAATAAACATTAGCAAAAATACTAACACAAAAAAAGGATCCACTTTTTAAAAGGACATCCTAAAGTTTTCAAAATTACTGTTTTACCAGAACACATAAAGCATAACTATTAAATCCACTTAGTTTGAATTAATAAAGATTAATTCAGGCTGAATGGTGGGTTAGTGGTAACATTGTGGAAGAAGCAGCTTTTTTGTTTAAATAGTTGGGAAATATGTAAATGTGGCCTCATGGTTATATACTTAGGTGAGAATAACATAACTTAGTTTGTCTTTTTTCTCTTAGGAAAAACTCCCATTAGATATTTAGTTGTCCCTTGACAAGAATAAGGGGCTAATTTCTTATACTGTTTAATTACTATACACTAGGAAGGGTTGTCTTTATGGAGGGCACCATCTGCTGGTTATAAAAAGTACCAGTTGTGGGGAAGACTGCCTTCTGTAGTAACAGACTCTTCACAAATCTTAAGTTTTCTTTCTAATTCCACCTCAAATGTGGAGTGAAATCCCAGGAGGAAAAACAGCTTTTAATAAACATGGCCAAGTAGAGATTCTAGTAGTGGTTTGATTTGGTTACTGTGAGTATGAACTTAATGTTACACTGTGGATATTTAAGAAAAAATCATAAAAATGACAGATGCCAGTCTTGATTTCTTCCTAGGTCAACTGAAAATTAGGGTTGCTGTTGATATTATTGCTCTTGCCCTTGCTTTTCAAAGCAGTGCTTTATTTTTCTTTTTCATTCAAGAAAAAGATCTTACATGTTTTTACTGCAGTCTTTAATTTAGTTTCATCTGTGAACATTTATTTATATATGTGATAATATCAGAGTGAAAAATGATGAATTGCATTGATTTTTTTTCTTCTCAGACTGTACGATTAAAAATTACTCATGTTTCCTTTAATTAATGACCATTTTATTTGAACTTATTCAGAGCTCTTTAATATTAGAATATTTTCTTCTGCTTTACTTAATTGTTGATACTAGACATAAAAATGTAAATACAACAATGTGGTTAGAATACTTTTTGAACTTAAGTGTTTTCTGAAAGTGTTTCAAATAACCCTTTGAAAATAAAGGAAATTCTAGGTTATCGAAGTTTTACAATAAAGTGATAGTAAATTTAAAATTTTTAGGTTTAAAGGGAGAAAGAAATTGATGTCGGTACATTGTTATATAGCATATATGTTATTTGAAATAGATTTTGATACAGGTCAGTTTTATATAAAGTATTTTTTAAGTATAGTTATTATTTTTCATTTTTGGTTTATCTGCCCTACCTGTAGGATGAATAATTGAGATTCCCCAAAGATGGAAAGGAATTATGTCAAACAATTTCTTTGACGTTCTGTTTAAGGAGCAACTCTAATTAATATCAGTACCTTTTTGCCATTGACTTAGGATAATAAGTGAAAATCCTATTTCTTTCCTGTACCCTTCTTTCTTCCTCTTCACTGCTCCCTTTCTGCTTCCTCTTTCTACTAACTTCTTTTTCTGACTTTATAATTGGTGTTCATTTCCATCATTCTCTGGAAAATTTTTTCTCAAAGATCATCCTACCAAGTTCAAGGGAATATTTGCTGAGGTCATTTTGTATGTTTTCATTGAAGTAATCGTCATTATATATCACCACCTCCATCTTGAGACATATTTTCCTAGGCTTTTGTAACAATTATCCTCATTTTTCTGCCTTTCTTGATTTTCTTCTTTTTTCTTTCCTGAACTCTCCCCCCTCTTACCCCCCACCCCAACTCCTGTCAGTATGGGTATTTCCTCAGGGTTCAGTCTTGGTATCTCAGCTCACCCTCACACTTTCTTTACTGGTCTTATAAACCCACAAAGTATGAGCGATAGATGGTCCTAAAATATTTTCTGGTCTTGAATTTTATGTAGAATTTTAAACCTATAATCTACAGTTGTTGCCTTCTGGACCTAACTTAATTTTCCCCTAGGCTTGATTCTCTCTGGTTTTCCCCCATCTCTATTACAGCGAGGGCAGAGATCTTGTATATTTGCTCATCATTGCATTCCTAGTATTTAACATAGTGTATTGCACCAATTAAATTGTCAGTACATATTTAAATAAGTTCTTTCCAGGAACAAAGGCTTTGAATCCTGCAATCATCTTCTACTTCTCTGTTATAATCATTTATACATCTTTGAATCATTTCTCTTGTTTTGCAGTCTTTGCCTGTAGTCAGCTCTTTATTATTTCTTACCTGGAATTTTGCAGCAGTTTCCTAACTGATTTTACTGTATTTAATCTCTCTTCTGCCTAGTCTGTACTGCCTGTTGCACTTTTCTTAGAATAGTTCTGGCCATTCATTCATTCATTCATTATTTCCTGAGTATCTACTGCTGATAGTACCTATAATATGTAATAGATGCTAGCATAAAATGCTACATTATGCTTGTCTTAAGGAGCTTATGGTCTAATGGGAGAAACAGATAGAAATAAGAAGTGTAATAAATATGATGTGATAAATACTAATTGTAGTAGGTTCAAAGTATGACTAACTGTGGAGGGAGGAGTCTAGCTCTGTCTGGTTGAGGTCAGGGAAAGTTAAAATGGAGACTTGAGACTTTAAGGTCCATAGAGTTTGCTTAGTAGACAAAGACCACTAAGTATGTCTTACTTGGAGGAAATAACCCTGTGTTCACTGAGGTATTTCAAACCTCTCCTTACAGTACCTTTGCTTAAAAGGATGAAGTGCAACCTGAGCAACCTACCTCTTTGTTGGCTCGTATCTTTTTCCTGTTTAACTCCTTTTACTTCCTTCCACCTTTTCCTTCAGTCATACTTCTGGTTCAGTAACAAATTCTGAACTTTCCCCTCTGAGATTTACTCACATTGTTTTCTGTCTTTTTGTTCTGTGTATTACTACCACTTTGCCCCTATCCACTTAGAGAAGTGGTTTTTCTTCCAATCTTGTTTTTCCCAAGCTTATTATCTATTTCTGTTAGGATAATTTCAGAATCTACAGTGATTTAATTATTTAGGGGAATGTCTCTTTCCCTTGGTCGGTTTTGAGACCCGTCTTACTCATTTTGCCCTGTAGTTACTCCTGAAGTGTTCTACAAGTAATAGGCACTTGATAAATTCTTGACTATATGGATGGATATATTGTTCAAGGTTAGTATGTCTGCATCATTTAGCTCTAGTCTGTGGCCACAAGCATGTATTTGTTTTTATAGGTGATGAACAGCTTTTGTCTCTGTAGAGACAAGGCAGAGAGACTTTCTTCCACTCCACGCTTGGTGGAAGAAAAGCCTGCCATATTTATCTCCCTTTGTCTGGAATGATTATCCTAGGCCTTTGTTGAATGTCATCTTTGGTTGAAGGAACACAGCAATGAGCTTGGTTCTTAGTGCCTTTTCTAACCTTAGGTCATAAAGTTATTCTCTGATGAGATGTTAAAAGCTTTTACATTTCACTTTTATATTTAGGTTATTAACTTACTTGGAATTCATTCTGTGTTAATATATGGTGTGAGATACGGGTATAGTGTGTTTCCCCCCCCCCCATATAGATAAGAAAGTGTCTCAGAATTTTTTATAGTATTCTTTCTGTTCTTTCCTTACTGGTCTGCCTTGCCACTGTTTTCATATACAGTTGTGCACTGCATAATGACAGTTCCATCAACAGTCACAATAGACTGCATATAATACCATGTTATTATGGTACCATTTCTGTGTTTAGATATTTGTAGATACACAATATACAATTAATGTTACAATTGCCTACCGTATTCAGTGCAGTACACGCTACAGGTTTATAGCCTAGGAGGGATAGGCTGTAGTATAGCTGCTATACAATATAGCCTAGGCTATCCCATCTAGGTTTATGTAAGTATGCTCTATCATATTCCCATATCAACGAAATCCCCTAACAACACATTTCTCGATGAAATCTCTTAACAGCATATTTCTCAGAATGTATCCCTATCATTAAGTAATGCATGACTGTATATAGAAACGCAGTACACTTTTGGATGTTAATCTTGTGTCCTGCAACCGTGATGAACTAGTAGTTTTTTGTTTTTTTTGTAGATTCCTTTGGGATCTTCTGTGTAGAGAATCGTTTCATCTGGAAGTAGGGACAGTTTTATTTCTTCTTTTCTAATATGTACACCTTTTATTTTCTGTTTCTTGTGTTACTGTGCTAGCCTAAGTCTTCCAGTATTATGGTGAATAAAAGTGCTGAGAATGGACATCCTGTTCTTGTTTCTGATTTTAGGGGGAAGCATTTAGTCTTTCACCACTAAGTATTGTGGTACCTGTGGGTGATTTATGTTTGTACAGATCCCTAACTTATGATGGTTTAACTTAATGATTTTTGGACCTTTGATGATGCATTTGGTATGCTTTTTGACTTATTATGGAAACACACTTTTGACTTAATATTTTTGGCTCATAGTGGGTTAATTGGGATGTAACCCCATTCATTATACTTGAAGATTGTCTATCTATATATTGATTTTTCTACTCTACATCCTTACTAAACTCAGTCTTACTAATTTATATGTTTTATCTGTAAATCCTTTTGGAATTTCTATAGATGTAATCATATTATCTGTGAGTAATGACTGGTTCCTTTTTAATCCTTATACTCTTTATTTCTTTTTCTTTCCTTTGTTGATTAGCATCTCTATTACAGTGTCAAATAAAAGTGATGATAGCAGGTATGTTTGTATAGTTCCGAATCACAAATAAAACTCTTTTAGTGGATTATCAATAAGTGTGATTTATGGTGTAGGGTGCTTGTAGCATTCTGCTCTTCTCAGATAAATGAAACTTTTGTCTAATTCTTAGTTTTGTAAGCTTTTTTTTTCTTTTTGTTTTACAGTCATGAATTGTTGAATTTTATCAAACATTTTTTTCTTCATTTATTGAGATTTTTCTTTTTTAATCTGTTTAATGTTTAATTTAAATGTGATTTTCTTTTTAAATCTGTTAATGTCTGAATTACATTCCTGGGATAAGCAATTTTTTGTGTATATTGCTGCATTTGGTTTCCTAATATTTAGGAGTTTTGCATTTGTGTTTAATGAGTAAGATTGGTCTGTGATTTTTTTTCCTTTTCTCTGATTGTTCTCATTGGGTTTTGGTATCAGGGTTATGCCAGTTAGTTGCATGAAAATAGTTGGGAAGGATTTTCTTGTTTTCTATTTCTTGGACCTATTTGTATGACATTGAAATTATTTCTTCCTTAATTATTTAGTAGGACTCACTAGTAAAGCCTTTTAGACTTGAATATTTTTCCTTGTGAAAAGATTTATTGATTATTGATTCTGTTTCTTAATAGTTTTTTTCTTTTTGAGTTTTGATCATAAAATATATTCCCAATTTTATCTAAATTTTCAAATGTTACATTATCAGATTTGTAAGATTGGCTTGTGATTTTCGATTTTGTTGATCCTATGCTTATTTTCTTTTGATTCATTGATTAGTAAGAAGTGCTTTTAAAATTTTAAATGTGTGGAGCTTTGCTTGTTATCCTTTCTGTTAAACTTTTTGTCGAAGTATAGCATATATCCAGAAAAGGGCAAAAATTATGTCTTTAGCTCTGTGACTTTGCACAAAGTAAAAATACTTGTGTAACTAGCACCTCAGATTTCCCTTTTCAGCCCTCTTTCAGTTACCATCTGCCCCCAAAAGTATCACTATCCTGACTCTTAACATTATAAATTAGATATCCATGTTTTTTTTTTTTTTGAGACAGAGTCTCACTCTGTTGCCCGGGCCGTGGCGTCATCCTAGCTCACAGCAACCTCAAACTCCTGGGCTCAAGCGATCCTTCTGCCTCAGCCTCCCGAGTAGCTGGGACTACAGACATGCGCCACTATGCCCGGCTAATTTTTTCTATATATTTTTATTTGTCCAATTAATTTCTTTCTAATTTTAGTAGAGACAGGGTCTCGCTCTTGCTCAGGCTGGTCTCGAACTCCTGAGCTCTAACAATCCGCCCGCCTTAGCCTCCCAGAGAGCTAGGATTACAGGCGTGAGCCACCGTGCCCGGCCCGATATCCATGTTTTTTGAACTTTTATGTAAATGTGATCATACACTATGTAGTGTTTTGTATCTGCCTTCTTTCACTTAGCTTTATGTAATGCTAATCCATATTATTGTGTGAGGCAATTTTTTCACTCTCATAGCTGTATTATTGTCCATAGTGTGAATATACTACTATTTACCTATTCATTCTACTGTTGATAGGCATTTGTGTTTTCTGTTTTGGCTATTCTGAATAGTATTGCTTTTAACATTTTTATATATGTCTTATGGTGGACAAATGTTATGTGTTTCTATTGCATAAATACCAAGTAGTGAGTCCTGGAGTCTCTTTATCTTTTTTATTGATGTTTAGCTTAAGTGCTTTCTTTTGTTTAGTATTTGCATGGTTTATCTTGCCATCTTTTTTACTTTAAACATCTCATATCCACATTGTTTTTATTGTCTTTTAAGCTCTTTATATTGAAATTATAAAAATCTTGCTCTTTTAATCTGATCCCTCTATATTATATTCACGTAGTATGTAGTACTTAGTGTGTGCTAAACAATTTTCTAAGTGCTTTATACATACTTATTAGAGCTCTCAATTTTTGTTTGGCTAATTTGTCCTTATTTCACTCTACTCTTGAAAATTATATTCCTTGGTTGTAAACTTTAGGTTTGCAATTACATTCTTTCCTCATGTTGAAGATGATATTTTGCTGTCTTCTGGCTTACATTTTTGCTGTTGAGAACTCACTTACTGGTTTAAATGCTATTCTGTTCACAGTAACGTGTTTGCTTTCAGATTTTGTTTTCTGGAATTATTATTATTATTATTTGAATTTAATCTTGTGCTTCTTGAATTTGTAGCTTGATGTTTTATGATATTCTCCATAGGTATTTGGCCTCTGTCTCATTCCTATCCTTCTGGTACTCTTATGAATCGTAGGGTACAGTTAGACCTTTTTGTCATTCTGTATATTTCAATTTTATGTTTCTCTGTGTTGTAGTATGGATAATTTTCTCTGAGTTCTCTTTCAGTTCACTAATTTTTTTTTTTTTTTTTTTGAGATGGGGGTCTCACTCTGTCACCCAGGCTGGAATGCAGTGGTAAGTTCATAGTTCACTGCAGCCTCAGACCCCTGGGCTTAAGTGATCTCCAGCCTCAGCCTCCTGAGTAGCTGGGACTACAGGCATGTGCCACCACACCCAACTAATGTTTTCTTATTTATCTTTTTTTAGAGACCAGGTCTTGAGATGTTGCTCAGGCTGGTCTGGAACTCCTGGCCTCAAGTGATCCTCCTGCCTTGGCCCTCCAAAGTGCTAGGGTTATGGGCATGAGTCACCATACCTGGCTTGGTTCACTAATTCTGATAGTTTTTTTCTATCTGCTAATAAACTCATCCAGTGAGTTTTTAATTTCAGTAATATTTTTTTCATTTTTAGAAGTTTTCTTTTTTTCAAATCTAGTTTACTCTTTATAATTATTTTCTGCAGATATTTTCAGAGTTGTCTTTTATTTCTTTAAGATAAGATAAGTAGTTTTATGATCTGTTTGATGGTTGTAATATCTGAAGAAGTGTGTTATCTGTTCTTGGTGTCTGGTATTCCTGCTGGTTCTCGCTCATAGTTCTTTTCTTAGGTGCTTGATTATTTTTGACTTGATACTCCTCATTGTCCTAGAAACATCATATTGGGTATTCTCTAATGCTTAGGATGAAGGTGTTCTTCTCTAGGCAGGACTTGGATTTACTTATGTTAGGTGCTTGGGGATACTATTGGTTGAGAAATCACTGAACTCATGTTTTGAAGTTCTCTGGATCACTTAGGTCACGTGAACTTCAGCAAATGTCCTAGCCCACGGCCGAAACAAATCGGCTGTTCCTGTCCTATATCTGTTATTACTTTGCTGTGTTTAGTACCAAAGCAGCCTTCTCTGCTGTCCCCTGTAAGGGGTAAGGGAAAGGAGCACGTGTTGATTTCTGGCTTACCCTCTCCTTTGCGGGTATATGTTTTTGAGGTGAGGTAGTGCTCTACATTAATGTTAGGAGAGTTTCTTATTTGCCTCTGCCTTGGTACTGATTTATCCCTGTTTCCCTTGTTCTTGAGCCCACCTTAATCCCACATTTGTAAGAATCGACAAATGCTTTCAGAGCATAAGTGGCTGTAGTGCTCCAGTGTTCCATTCACTTCTCTGGGTTCTTGTTTTTTCTTAAATTTTGGTTTGAGTAATTTGTGGTGCTTTTATAAATATGCTTATATTTGGATTTTTATTTTACCACTAGTATTTGTAGTTTTTTTTGTTTTTGTTTTAGTTGGAGGGTTGGGAATGAAACTAAAAGTAAGTTTTGTTTTTTTAAAAATAATTTTAGGACATGTTTAGTAGAATGATTTTTATTAATTAGATAAGTGAATTACTATAAATTAGGAGGTAGTTATAAATTGGGGGGCAGCTTACCTTTCATGTTTATTATTAATGTTGTTTATGTCTGTTTTTTGGTTTGCGTCTAATAATTTCCTTGTTTTAGGGATAAAGATATTTCCATCATGGCTCATTCAAAGACAAGGACCAATGATGGAAAAATTACTTATCCTCCTGGTGTCAAGGAAATCTCAGATAAAATATCTAAAGAGGAGATGGTGAGACGCTTAAAGGTGAGTAAAATTGAGTATGTTCTTCTGGACATGTGTTTAAGGCAGGGGTCCCATGTAGAAATCACAGAGGGCTGTGTATTTTAGGGCAACTTAAAAAAGCAAAGCAGCAAATGACAGAGGAAGATCTAAGGGAGTAGAGTAGATGAGGAACAATGGTGATTCCTTGGCTATCACTAATGAGAGAGCAATTAGAAAGGTGAAACTTAGATTTTCTAGGACTTACTACACTTGAATATAAAGAACAAGTCCATAATACTCTTATATTTCCTTTTTTTGTTACAAATTTGTCTCCTTTATCCTGTATCGCATTTCATTTTTTCCCTAAAAACAGCCATTTCATTCTGAGAAAGGAAATTTGAAGTCTTTGTACTGAGTACTCAGGCTGTACCTTACTTCTAAGTTATTTTGAGAGTAGATCAAAGTAACTATTAGCTTCTCCCTCTGCTTCTGACATGTAGCAGTGAATCAGGATTGCTGATGAACTTCCATAGATGAGTTAGTCACTATATGGCTAGGGTCTCTTTATCTGAATATGTATTTGAATGTGTTTGACTATGTTTCACCTTTTCTTTCAGGGCCACGATGGTCCCTGTGATTGTTAAAATGGTTAAAGGAGCATAGTAGCAATGGAGAATGTTAAGGTGATTTATCAGTTAGTTGAGATGGTCTTTGTTTTTGGGCTTTTTTCTTCCTTCTAGGTTGTATCTACCTAGACATTTATGTTGCTTGATATGTTATTATTTACCTGGATGCCAGAGCTGAAAAACTTGCCTAAATTAATCATTGAAGGCCCAAGAAGCTTAAAACAAAGTACTATTTTATATTGCTAAATTGTGTATTTTAGTAAGAAAAAAAGATGCTAAAAGTATTATAAATTTCATATAAAGTCTTATTTATATTAATACATGAAGTATTAGAATGCCAGGTATCAGACGTTTATTATTCAGAGGGAAAGATATCTTTGAGCAGATTAAATTTACTGATAGGTGGATATTTTGTCCACTTGGGAACGTACGCATATTTTATTAAAAAGAGTCAGGCTGCAAACTCCTGTATATGACTGACTTCATTTTCTGTGTGTTTACCTTCTCTTGACCTATTGAATTTCTAGAGAAACTAATATGTTTGTTGCCTCAGATTTGCTTATATATTCCAAGAATATTAGGTAAACATCTCTATTGTTTGCTAAGAAACTCATCCTGAATGCAGAGCCTACACTTAAACGCTCATTAGCATTTAGTGTCTTTTTGAGATGTTATTTTCTCAGAGATCTTTTTAATTTGGAGGACTCATAAGTTATTAATGAGTTTTATAACACCATTTGAGTTAGACAGTAGTAAGGAATTTTCATTATCAAGACCTTGAGCAAACTTTGTGTTTAGTCTTGGTGGAATAATTTCCATAATACTCACATATAGTATTTGTGGTATGCTTTTATTATTTTGTAGACATTTATGCCTGGCAGTAATCTGGTTATACTTTTCCTCATTTATTATCCTAATTTACACTTCCCACTGATTTTAGTATCTTCCTTTTTAGAGAAATATAAAAGGATTTTTTGTGGGACAACAGTAATTTTTGTATGTACAAGTACCTGTATAAGTTTTATAAATTATAACAGTTTGTTGATATATAAGGTGACATTGTTTATATAATTTATTTTTTCCTACAACATTTAATTCAAAATATACTTATTGTCTCACTCTTTGGTGAAGAGATCTGGAGAAAGAAATAGTTCTATGCACCTAGTTCTCTTTTTTCCCTTTGTGTCTTTTCATAAACACATAGGCAATCAAAGCATATATCTTAAAAATAATAAAGTTAAGAAATTAGAGGAATAGCTGTGGGTATCATACCCTTAACACATTGCCTGCCACACACAAAAAATCAGCAACTTTTTCTTGGGGCCACAGTTTTTAATATGAAAATAGAATAAAAACTTTGAGTTTTTAAGGTAAACATAAATAGAAAAACAAAATTTATTGACTTCTATTCGTTTAATCCACGTTTTTAGGATTCAATTGTCAGTATTAATTCTAACAATAAGAACATCAACAAGTAAGATTTTATATATGCTTCATGCAGCCCTGGGGTCAAAACTAGAGTGAGTTATGGAACTCTCATGGCAGTTAATGTGTTAAACCAACTGTGCTGCCTGATTGGAAGGATTAGTCTACTGTTGGTTCTGGCATCTGGCATAATAGAAAGAAGGGGTTCCATTGTGAGAAACAATGTTTCCACGGCTACTCTGAGAATTTAGTATGAAATTGAGCCATTTTTACTTAGAAGTCTAGCTCTACAGCAAGCAGAAATTCTTGCAGCATAAAGGACCAAAACATAGGGTTGATATTTGGTGGCCAGCCCTACTTGTTGCTTAGTATTTGCAGCACCACCTAGTGGATGGTGAATGATCACATTTCCATTGGAGTTGTATTTAAATGTCAATTCCTGTCAAAGATAGGCAATTTTGTTAAGTCTCATTCGAAGTAGGAATAGCTCAGACTGAGGTTATATTGTAACTACCAATACTGAAATTAGAGAAAGCGCTTCATGGAATTCATACTTTACCATTTGTCACCAGTCTATTTTCCACCTCCCCTTCTTTTATGTTAATATTTTTGAAAAAGGAACCATTTCCAGTAGCTTCCTTCTGTTCACCACATACATGCCATTGAATCAATGAACTATCCATATCGTATTCTCTTTTACTGTGGCACAAGAAATATTTTGTTGGATGTTATGGTGGTCACATCATGGTAGCTTTTCAATGTTGAAGGCTGTACCTTTGACATCCTGTCTTGAAGCCATTTATACTTTTTTAGTTGAATGTATAAAACTATGTGGCTGGAGTGGTTTAGTGGCTCAGATGGAAAACTAAATTGTCATTCATCCAAGTTTTCTTTAGGTATGTACTTTTTCTCTTAATGATTAGAAATATTATTTTTAAACAAAGGGATGGTAGTTTAAGGACATACCCCTTTTAGTTCAGTTGTACAAGTGAGACCAGAAGTTTCAACAAATATTTTATTGGATTTCTTCCAGTAATGACTACTACATCAGGCTAATTTTAAACTTTTAAAATCTGGTTAGCAGATATGTTGGGTAGAAGAAAAATATTTTACTTAGTCTTTTAAAGAAAAGTTTACCCTGTAGTTTTAGAGGAGTCTTGTTCTCTCTTGTTCTCTCTTCTACTTTTTGCAGAAAAATGAAAGTATATTTATTTGAAGTTAACCTTTGCAATTAATATGGCCTTTATATCAAATGACTATATTTTTACATGGAACATTTCATTTGATTATTTTGTTTTTGTATAGATGGTTGTGAAAACTTTCATGGATATGGACCAGGACTCTGAAGAAGAAAAGGAACTTTATCTAAACCTAGCTTTACATCTTGCTTCAGATTTTTTCCTCAAGCATCCTGATAAAGATGTTCGCTTACTAGTAGCCTGCTGCCTTGCTGATATTTTCAGGATTTACGCTCCTGAAGCTCCTTACACATCCCCCGATAAACTAAAGGCGAGTACTGTAAAGAACCCCAAGATTGATTGATACTTTGGTTTATCTTTTGAACTAAAATGGGAGTTAAAGTATTTAGATAATTTCATGGATCCTTTCGTTTTCTTTTTTCTTTTTTTTTTTTTTTTTTTGAGACAGATTCTCTCTTGCCCAGGCTAGAGTGTAGTGGCCTCATTATAGCTCACTGCGGCTTCAAACTCTTGGGCTCAAGCAATTGTCCAGCCTCAGCCTCCTGACTAGCTAGGACTACAAGGCATGTACACTATGCCTGACTAATTTTTTTTTTTTTTAAATATTTTGTACAGACGAGGTTTCTGCATGTTGCTCAGGCTGTTCTCGAACTCCTGGCCTTAAGTGATCTCCCCTGCCCCAGCCTCTCAAAGTGCTGGGATTACAGGCGTGAGCCACTGTGCCTGGCCTGGATTCTTCAGTGTTTATACAGTAATCTTTTGTTAGACTTCTGTTTTTTTTAAAACTAACTTTTGAAAAACAATTCTGATTTTGAGGCTAAGAAGTAGATTAATACAGTGTATATGTTTTATATTAGCTTTGTTTCTTTCAATATAATTTTAGGAAAAGGCAATTTAAGAAAAGGCAATTCCTTTTCTTTTTTGAAACTCCATGTTGAAAACCATGGCCTTTATTTGTTTAAAAGACAGTACCTAGTATAAACCTGAATTTAATAATATGTATTACTAATTCATTTAATGTAAGGTATGATGTGAATTGTTTTGAAGAAAATACAATGTTAAGGTAGAAATTTTAATGTTAAGGTAGAAAAGACATATACTTAGTTATGGTAATTGTAAATAAAACCATATGAATGAAAAAAATCTTTAAAAGATGAAAATAACGTGATTAATCCATTTTGAAAAATGCTAGTAGAAAGCATGAAGTAATTAGAGCTGTGCAGAAGATACTGAATGATTATAAGGCAGGTCAGGTGGAAATTAAAGAAAAACAATAATATTAAATAAAAGATAATTGTGCAAACTGTGGGTTAGAGAATGAGTTCATAGAAACATTATTAATCCATAGTGTGAAAAAACGGCAGACAATTTATATTTATTTCACTTAACAAATCTCGCTGTTAGTTATATATCAGGAACTGGATTTACAGTAGTGAGGGGGAAAAAACCCCCAAAAATCCAGACATGGTTCTTGGACTCATGGAGTTGCTTCTTGATAATTGGAGTGAGGAACCTGCTCATTTGAACAAGTCTGCCAAAATTCAAATATGGAATGCCCAAACTGGTTTGGGCATGCTTGTTTTATATTTTGACTGGTGAAAGAATCTTAGGATGGGGGAAGTAGAGGGCCAATATTAATTAAAAGTGGAATTGAATTTTAAAATTTGAAAATGGTCAGAGACTTAATATAGATAGCATGAATTGGTCTGTATCTGTGAATCCAGATGTAAGGCATGTAAACCTCTAATTTGGAGATGCGTATTAATTGTCTTAAGGGATGATTCTGTTTCTTTGGCTGTAGGCTTTGGCTCTTCCTCACTAGATGTCTTGTTGGCATTCTCATGAAGAGAAAGTCTAACTTAGGACTGCTACTACACAATTTATTTACTTTTCTTGGGGATTTCTCAGTTTGTATAATCAGTGACCTATTTCAGGACTTTGGGGTAAAGAAAAGTTCTCCTAAAAGAGTAGCTACATATTTGTACTGTTTATAATAGGACAATTTATGAGAAGACTATCGAGCAGGTAAGATTAGGATCTTTGTGGGTTATTCCCTAGCCAAAAATTTTAAAGTACTTTATTTATATAATAAATTTTTTGGTCTTAATGTCCATTTTTTCTTTTAGAAGGATGATGCTTAAAAATTACTAATTTTGAGAGTACTTTCTAAATGTGGGATAATTTTTACTATTTTGATTAGCATCAAGTTCATATTTTTTAAAATCTATGGTAGTGTTATACGTATTAGAAAACTATGATACCTTGATCCTCACCTTTCCACCGTCAGTTTGTTATTGTCATCAGCAAACCCTTTTTATACACCTGACTTCATGTTTAGGTCAGTTATTGTTGGTGAGGTTATAAATGACTGTTGGTCTTTCCATCTCCAGATAGAGTCAATATGGCATGTGTTCTCTTTTAGACAATCAGGAAGGATTCATTCATGGAGAACGTATTTTACACAGCACTACTATGAAAGTAATCTTTTTTTTTCCTTAAGTGACCATTTTTTGAAGGGTGTACTTTAAAAAAATTTTATTTTTAATTATGGGTACATAATAGTATTATTTATAGGGTGCGTGTGATGTTTTGGTATAAGCATACAATGAGTATTAATCAGATCAGGGTAACTGAGGTATCTATCACCTCAAACATTTATCATTTCTTTGTGTTAGGAACATTTCAATTCCACTTTTTAGTTATTTTAATGTATAGTATAACTCGTTGACTATAGTCACTTTGTTGTGCTGTCAAATATTGTTCATTCTATCTAACTGACTGTATTTTTGTACCCACCAACCATCCTGACTTTATCCCTCCTCCCTGCTACCTTTATCAGCCTCTGGTAATCCATTCTGCTCTGTCATCTCCATGAGATCAGTTGTTTTAATATTTAGCTCCGACATGTGAGTGAGAATATGTGCAATTTGTCTTTCTGTGCTTGGTTTATTTTTTTTTATTTTTTTTTTAAATTTTTTTTTTTTTTTTTTTTTTTTTTGAGACAGAGTCTCACTCTCTTGCCTGGGGCGAGTGCCGTGGCATCAGCCTAGCTCACAGCAACCTCAAACTCCTGGGCTCCAGCAATCCTACTGTCTCAGCCTCCCAAGTAGCT
>CAUYSK010039157.1:0-34033 GCA_963575035.1 Avahi laniger | reverse complement strand
TATATATTATATTTATATAATATAATATAAATATTATATTATATAATAATATAATATTAATAATATTATATTAATATAATATATATTATATATTATATATTTATATTTTCTCGTCTTGTATTATATTTTCTGTATTATATTTTCTCGTCGTGCTCTGTTCTTTCCCCTCTCTCTCTGTCTAGATTGTAAGCTCTAGAAAGGCAGGTACTATATGTTTTTTACCCACCACTGTAACTTGGGTATAGAACCAAACACAAATGTGTATTTGTTGATTGAATAAATGGATGTTAATTTGGAAAAATAAGTCACACACCTTAGAAATGTGCTTTTCTTTTTAGTCGGCAATCCCATTTCTAAAAATATATTTTCAGGAAATAATTAGGGATATGTGTCAAGACTAGTCACATTATAAAAAATAAGAGCAAATTAAATATTAGTAATATATTGGGAACAAAAATAAGTGTCTAAAAATGACTGGTATAGTAAATTATGGTTTGTACATTCAAAGCAATATCATTTAGGTCTCAAACTGTTGTAGAAAAATGTTCATTAACATATAGTTTCAGTTACTATATATTTTTGTAAAAATAAAATACATATGGTATATTTTTATATTATTCTCTAATGCACAGAAGAATATTTGGAAAATGATATGCCAAAATGTTAATTGTGGTTCTTTTTAAAATTTATTTAAGTTTATTTAAAATTTTTCTTGCATGTATTTTTAAAGCATTCTGTAAGAAGGATATTTCTTGTATTATTAGAAAAAAAAAATGTGATCAAAGTTATTACTGAGTGAATGAGTGAGAGTTACCTGGGATGTTTGGTTTGAATTTCAAACTTCCATTCTTACAAAAAATGAGATGACTGCTATAATTAGAAAGATAGTATTATAAGATACTGTTTAGATTTCAGATGCTATTGTTCACTTCCACACAAGCTTATGCTGTGGAGGAAGTTGTCCCATCTGTAGTTAAATCCCAGGCCATCCACTGTTTTTCATAGTTGAAAGGTTATTCTGTATATTTTGTTGGATGAACTCTTTACAGTGGAGTTTTTGTGTTTTGTTTTTTGTCTTTGGTTTTAGATAAGAATTGAATGCAGAAATCTTCAATTTCTCCTGTCAAAGGAATTCCAATACTTTGGCAGGGATTCAAACAACACATTCTACTATATAGGCCAAATACTGTGTAAAAAAATGGGCTCTGGATCAAATTTATGAAAACATATGAATGAGTTTTATCATTTGAAAAATTTCAGAGATAAAATCATGTCTGATCTTAGATCTTTATTTCCTGAAATGTCTTTCTATCAGGAACCTCGATGACGTCCTTGGGTTCTCTGGAGACTTTTGTTCTACCTTGGCAGAGGTGAGCTGTGTTATTTCTTTATTTTCTCCTTTGGTGTGGCTCTTTGGTTAGATTCCCACGGACCCTTTTGCACAGTCATGTACAAGCACAGTACTGATTTGTTTCCAATCACCAGATTTGATTGTGTAACATTATTCTTTACCAGAAAGAACAAGTTAAAGGAATATATTAGTTTGTATATTTATTTATATATGCATACACACATACCTGAATATTTACATATCAATAATGTGTCAATGACAATATAATAGCAGGGCACTTTTTAATCAGTGTCCTGCAGATAATGAAGCTATAAAAACCAACAACCAAAAAAAGTGTTTAGACCCACTCCGTTAGGAAACACAATCTCTTTCTCCTTTCTCAGAGTCTGAAATGCTATTATTTGGGGGTTGCGGGAAGGAAGAGAAGAGGGGTGTTTAGGAGCAATGAGGAAAGTTATGGAAGTGAAAGGGTAAGGAGAAATTTCTTATAGATACCCCCAAGTTCAAATTAACCAACCGGATTAATAAAGTAATTACTACCCTTCTTCCCTTGGAATAGTCCTCTGTGCTCTCATGATACTTGCTCCGTGTGTGTAGTCATCTTTGCTCACCTTGTTGCTGTGACAAACTTCACCTCCAACACTAAACGCCTGTGTGGCTTCTAGGCCTCAAGGCCCTCAACGAAGTTTTTGTGAGAGTTCAATGAGATAAAGCATAATATGCTTGGCTGGGGGCTAACAGATATTAGTAATGGTGCTAGTCTGTGCTTCTATGTCTGTCTTCATCAGGGGTCGTGTCTATTTCTCTGCATCCTCCTGGGTATCTAGCAAAGTGATCAGAACATTACAGATGCTCAATGAGTATCTGTACAATTTGAAAGAAATGCAGCAAGCTCTTCTTTCACTAAAATGTGTTCTAATTCAGGCTAAGGGGTTGTAAATAGGAAATTACAACCCCTTCTTGCTTCCTAATTAGCCCTTTTTGGGATGTGGTCCAGTGTAAAAAAAATTAATATTCTTTATCTTTTTTTTGACACGGTTTCCTATTTAAATAAAAGAAAACATTTAAATGCTGTGTATTTTGACTTCAATCCTTCTTATTCATGCATCTTCTTAACTGCTAGCCTCGGATTCCACTAAATTTTGTTAATACCAATATGTCTCAGATGTTCTGGTTTAAACATTTAGTTTCTATCTACTTTATTTGGATGTTCTCCTCCTTCTTCTTTTGAAATAAAGACACAGCTAGCCCTAGATATCCCTAGGAGGATTCACAAGAGCCAAGTAAGTAGAATTATACTCAGGGGAGGGATCCAGACTGAGGGTAGGGAACAGGTGGGAGGGAGACATACTTTCTCTGTGTATCTTTTCACTTCTTTTGGAACAGCTTTCACCTTTAATTAACTGTGCAACTTCTTTTTGTCCATACATAATGGGATACCACCTCAGTCCTTCAAACACACTTACAAAACAAGTCCAGTAACTTTGGGAATGAAAGTGTTGCTCACTGCATTGGCCTCCTAGTGAGTGTCCAGTTTTTAAAATCTCTCCTTCTTGCTAAATTATTACTGAACTTTGGCAATATGGACAAGCTGTTCTTTGAAGGCCATTCTATTCCCTCCTCTTTAGTCTTTACCAAGGGTCTCCATTTGAACCTGGAGAGGTTGTCTGGTTCCTATCTTCTGGTCTATTAAGTGTCCTTGCATATTGCTGAATAGAGGTTAGTGTCTGGGAGGGGAAAGCCATTGCCAAATTAGTTAATTAGAATTCAAATTTTTGGGAAACACAAATCTTTGTAAGCTTACATTATTCTAAGATACTGTGGAAATTCAAGCACATCCAAAGGGTACCAATGACAGATACAAATGCAGAAGCATTCACTTTTTTAAAAAATCCTAAATAATTAAGGAGGCTAATCTAAAATTAAGTAAAGTCCTTAAGGAATGATTTTGCTAATCAGTATTTTCTATCCAGGACTGACTACAAAAATTCTGGGCACAGTGCAAAATGAAAATGCAGGGCCCCTTGTTCAAATTATTAAGAATTTTTAAGACGAGATACCAGTGCATTAATCCAAGGGTGGGTCTGTGCGACAGCGTGGGGTAGTATGCCACCCCCATGAAGTGGGTCTGTGCTGTGGATCTTGCCCACGTGGTCTTTGTATGGCAAGGAAATTGTCTTTGCATAGCATGGTGATTTAGAGTGTAGATTCTAGAACCAGGAGATCTAGATTTAAGTCTCTGCTTTGCTACTTATTAGCTAAAAGGCCATGGACAAGTTATTTTCTGTGGGCTTTAATTTCCTTACCTGTGGAATGGAGAAAATAATATCACCAAACTCATGGGCTAGGGTGAGCATTCAATGAGCTAATACATTTAAAGCGCTTTGAACAATGCCTGGCATAGTATATGCTTAATAAATGGTAACTTGTGTATGTGTGTGTGTGTGTGTGTGTGTGTGTGTGTGTGTGTGTGTATTGCCCTACATTGCCCTATTGTCTGTAGGGGTAGCGTTCACATCTTTGAGGTCTGAAGCTGCATCTTTTTCCATTTTCCCCTTTTATTTATTGAAACAGTTTCTGTGTGTGTATCACACTTCTGTTAAGAGTTGTCCTACTCCTTCTCAATCCCAAGAATTTCGAATAATGAGTAAAATCTTTATAATTTGTAACCACAAATGAAAGCCACATGCTCCAATTTGCCTGCATCTTGCAGTTAGAGCACTCAGTGCAGCATAGGCTAAAAGCACCGGAACAGATCGGCCTGTTTACTGTTTCTCGCTCCATTACCTGGTCGGTGTGGCCTCACACAAAGTACTTCTCTATACTTTCTTTCCATTGCACAATTCATGCTATTAGTGGAGAGCAAAGCCAAGAGTAAACACTTCTACACCCTGTTCTAGTTTGATACGATATTTATTTAGTTATAGGTGCCGTCGACACAAACAGATCAAAGTGGTAATCACGTGTCTCCAAACACTGGGCTAGTATGAAGAGGGGGCCCAGCCCACTTCCAAATGGAACCCATTTTGAAAAGGGTTTTCCTGAAGGGAGAAATGCCCCATGGCTCACTGGAAGTGAGTACAAACTTGTCAGAAATATGGCTCAGAAGCATCTGCCCAGGGTGCTGAGAAAACAGGTAGGAGACAAAAGCCTTAGCCCGGGTGCCACCTGTACCGCTTAGTAGCTGACAAATCAAGTCCCTTTCTTGGGCCTTTTCTCCTCACCTGAGATGTTGGGATACTATTCCTTGCCTCAGAGGGCTGGGTAAGAATTGAGAAAACATATGCGAACAAGTTTCGTAAACAATCATAGCTCCTATTCTCTGCCATGATTGCAAGAGAACAGCTGAATAACACATGTCTGACTGGTGAACAAAAATCAGTGCTTGTTGTGATACCACTTCTTTCAGGAGGCCCAGAGTCTATAAATTTGCATATAAAGAAAACTAGCAGAATATTTATACAAAGAAACAAAAGCTGGTGCTCTGTAGTCAGACAGACTTGGATTGTGTTCCCTATCCAGCCACTTACCAACTGGGTGACTTTGTGTAAATTGTGGAAACCCCATCAGCCTCAGCTTTCTCCTTGGTAAAATGCTACTGATGATAGTGCCTAACATGGTCAGAGGGTTGTTATTTTACAATTAAATGAGATAATGCAAGGCCATGGCATTGCAGTTTGCAGACCACATTTTGAGTAGAAGAGACTAAATTACACACAGTGACCAGGCAAGTTACAGCCCGTCACGACCAGCCCAGCAAGCATTTTTCCAGGAATGATTTGGAACAGTCCCATCACCTTGTGGAACATTCACATTGGCTCAGAGAGAGTTAGGGGGAATAATTAAATTTTATTTGTTCACGAAATAAATTAATAATCAGTAGCCACTGATCATTTCTAAAGGGCCCTTTAAACACTTTCTGAAAGAGAGCTTGGCATGGTTTTTGGCAGTTTTATGCAGGTTTTATCTGCACTTTAACCTATAAAAACCAACTTAGGAATCTCTGAAAATCACATTCAAATTAGATAGATTTCAAAAATGATTAGGGTCAGAAGAAGCTCTTCTAAATTTCTTGGACTGTTACAGCAATGGATTATGAAAGAAAATCGTGATTGTGAAAGTGAGGGTTTCTGGTGGTTTCTTCTAAAGACAGCCAAGCTCAGTCTTTATGACCACGTCCTTGCAGCAGTTGAAGTCTTCTCTTCTGATAGTGGACACTCTGGCTCTTTGCTCAGGTCCCCTTCAAGGCTGGGGTGCTCATTCCCCCAACTGCCAGGAGCACGTTCACAGCCGAGTTTCTCTTGGGGACCTGCCCTACCTTGACAAGGTCATGCCCCACCCAAGACTAGGAGGAGGGAAGGCTCAGCCCTTGTTTGGATTTGGGACAATGCTCTGAAGGGCTCCCAGGCTCCCCAAGGGATCTGTAGATGCCTTTATTGCAACTGCATCTCTGCCCAGTCTGCTTCCTTTACTCACTGTAGGTGCTGTTTGTGATATTCCCTGCAAACCTCCTGCTAGGGAACCTGATTGAAGACACTTCTCTAGGTTTATTGTCTGAGAGCTTCAATAACCTCACATCAGTGGTCTCAGCTGGGGCTGATTTTGCCTCCCAGGGGATATTAGGTAATGTCTGGAGACATTTTTGGTTGTCCTAAGTGGAGGCTAGAGATGCTGCTAAACATCCTACAATGCACGAGACAATCCCCCCCACAATGAAGAATTATCTGGCCCAAAATGTAATAGTATAGAGGTTGAGAAAACCTGGATTAGAAATATTTTGAGCACAGTTCTTTATTTCCAAGAATGACGATGGAAAATAAGCGTTGTGATTGAGATCATCAAATGGTGGTTAACGTAAGAAGAGAACCCGTTACCATGAGCCCCAGCTTCCTTCCCCAGCCTCATGTCTTCTTCCTACGTGCTGCTGACTTGATACCAGCTGGCTGGGAAAACGTCCTCTGCAGCCAGGCCCTGGCACTTCCCCGGTCGTCAGTTACAGCAGTCAGCGCTGGAAAACACCAAGCAGCACTTCTCATCGGTAGTTTCTTAAATGAGGCCTTTTCTTCTGCTGGCCTGCCTCTGCTTTTCCCCTCCTGTTTTCCACATCAATGGTAATTTTATTCACCTATTATTTTTTGGGAAGGAATTTTTCATTAACTAAGAAATAGCTTACTTGCTCCTTTGCTTAATGTTGGGAGGTCTCATGCTTTCGTGAACTGGAGCTATTTCTTGACCCAAATCAGGCCAGGCTGAGTCTGAGTTACAAATGTGCCACATTCAGCAAATAGTTGACATTGCAGAATGTGCCCTGCCTTTGAAGGCCAATGCCGACTCCCCGAGGAACCAAAGCCTTCACCCCACTGGGGGCCAGGCAGCTGGAGACTTCTGCACACCCCTCCTCCCATTTGTTCAGCAATGAGACACATTTGGGGGCTTACACCAGGGTTCCCTGAGGTGTTCTCCTTCAGGGGGTGAGGTGGGGGGTAAAAATCTGTGCCGGGAGGAAAGAAATAATGAGTTCTTTTTTGGACATGTTAAGTATAAGATACCTATTAATCAGTAAGTGGAGAAAGCAGGTGAGAAGGAAGGGAGAAAGAGAGAAGAGCTGATTGAGAATGAACTGCTCATGAGACAGAAGGAAAACCAGTAGACGGTAGGAAGCAAAGAGGGGAAAGTGTTTGAAGAAGGAGAAACCGGTCAGCTGTGTCTAATGCTCAAGAGAAGTCTTAGTAAAGTGAGTGCAGAGAATGGAGGTTAGATTCCCAAACTCAGAAAGCCTGAATGGGAAAGGAACAGGAATCTAGGACACCTAGCTTGGCCGTGGTAAGAGTTTGCACCTTGACTGCAGTACATGGGTTGATAGCAATCTGTTTACGTGTTCCCTAAAGGTCACTTTGAACACCCTCTTCCGCTGTCCCCTTCCTTCACTTCTCTCCCCATCTCATCCCAAATTGCAAAGCCCCGAGCTTTCTGTCATTCAAAGAGAGTTTACTGCCCTCACCTGACTAATTAAGAGGACATCCCAAAGTGAAAGGGACAGGGGAAGTTGCCAGGACGGTGGCCTTCCTCTATTTGTGCTCCTGGTACCTTGAGTTGCCTCCTTCCTGCACCACGCCCTCTCCACGCTGAGTATGAGCAGAGCTGTTACACCCGGCAGGGGACAGAGTGTTGGTGTGATGCCACATCACCTCTGTGACCTCGGTTTAGGTTGAGTGAGAGTTTGGGAGTGGAGGATTTTTAAGACCCCTTCCGATTCAAATACTGTGTAGATCTGAAGTGGTTCCATTTCATTTATCAGTCAATTTAGTCAAAGCAACACATTTCCCCTTCTTGAATTTGCCTTCAATAGAGGGGGAAGTGGAGGCTGCATTATTTCCAGCATGTGGAAGCTCAGTCTGAGATGCTTAGTATTGCAGAGTACATTGATTTCTTGCTAATGATCCCTGAAGCTGACTGGTTTTAATCGTGTGAGCCTAGCGAAGCACAGACACTCAGATTTGTAATAACGACTCTGTGAAATCAATACAGAAAAACCTTGGGCTATATGAGACTGCTGCTACTCAGTGAATCATACTATGCGCCAGTTTCTCAAAGATAATGGGTTTCAAAACCAAACATACATCTTCAGTGACATGTTGGCTATTTGTCATGTTTTCTGGTGGTAGAATTACAGCAGCTTCAATAAAATCCATTTGGTGGTTGGGTCATAGATTAATATCTGATACAATCATGGTCTTAGGACCACAAGAAGTAAAGTTCAGGGGGAGGGAAGCCAGTTTGCAATTATTCTAGGGTTTTAGTAACCCTCATGCCAAATTTTGGCACAGAAATTGCTCAGAAATTACAAAAGCAATATAATGCAGGACTTTGACTACTAAGCACTGTAACGTGATATTATATTCTTGAAATAGTAAACATGACTTCCACATGTGGCTAAGTGTGCCCAACGCTGCCAACTGTAATACAAAGCAAATCGATTTGCATCTGTTTTGTTCACACCATTTTAACTCCTGGCTTCCCATTTGAATCCTCGACACAATATAATTACCTCTACATTTTTCTCGACTTAGCAGAAATATTTTCCCCATGACAAGGAAAATGAAATTGATTTTCTGATTAAATGACTTCGGTTAGTCCTTCTGAGTTAATATTGCTTCTCTGTGACAGATGAGTCAGCAACATTTATTGAGCCCCCACTGGGCAAGAAGTATTTACAAGGTGTTACATAAATCTATAAGAACAATAACTTCGTGGCCTTCCTAACCCATCCATGTTTGGAATTAAGCAGCTATTTCTGTCTAGATGCCAGGCTGACACCTAATTCTCTCCATGTTGTGGAGAAAGGGAAGGTTGTCTTGACAACAGTGTGGAAAAAGTCAACTAGAAAAATGTATTTAACCTAAAAGTGCAGTCTTTGCAATTGAATATGGATGCAAGTTTTCTTTGTGATTTAGGTCGGTATCTGGGTACATACTTCTTTTCAAAAACATGAATTAAAAAAAGTACGTAATACAGTCATTTGTTGCAAAAATCAGAAAAGTACAAAGGGTACACAGAAAAAGTCTCCCTTCCACGATCCCTCAGGTACCACTTTGAGTCACCACAGGTATTCACTGCCCCATCTTCTGTATGTCCTTCCAGAGATATTAAATGCATAAAAAATCAAATCATATATATTATTTATTTTCTCTGTTCTTTTAATATGAATAGTAGCACACTGTATACATTGCTCTGAATGTGTTTTCCACATAATGGTATTTCTTAGAGATTCTTGCCTGTCAGTACAAAGGGAAATACCCCCATTCTTTTTAACAACCCTCTAGTATTCCATTGCATGGATGTACCATAATTTATTTAACCAGTTCCCTATTGATTTGTTTACTGCCTTAGTTTTTTTTTTAACAAACAATGTGCATAAATTTGCATAAATTTCACCTTTCTTATGTACTGGTATATTGATAGGGATGAATTACTGAGATTAGGATCCCTGAATCAGTTTTAGTTTTGATAAATACTGACATGTTGCCTTTCATAGGGACTGTATAAATTTACTTCTCCACCAATGATGTATGAGAATGTCTATTTCTCTGTATCTACCCTAGCATAGCATATTATTATGTCAGCCTTTTTATTTTTGCCAATCTGAGAGGGGAAAATTGTATTTCAGTGATTTTGGGGGCTTGGAGGGCAGGTGGATCAAGAATGAATCTAGATAGAACCCAGATATCCTGTCTTCCAGTCCAGAGCTCTTTCCTCCAGACTCCACCACAGGACACAAACAACACGTACTAGGACTGCAGCATATGCTTACTGCATAAATGAGGAGATGGATACATGGATGGACGGAGGACAACTTGATGTAGATGGAATGGTTAGTGTCATTTACATTTATGTCTCTCTTATAAGTATACTTGAACATTGTTTCATGTTTCATGTCTTCACATAGTTTTTGTTTCTCAAAAAATTAAAGATAGAATTATCATATGACCCAACAATTCCAATTCTGGGTATATACGCCAAAGAATTGAAAGCAAGGGCTTGATTAGATATTTGTACACCCATGCTCATAGTAGCATTATTCTAATAGCCAAAAGGTAGAAGCAACCCAAGTGTCTATTAACCGATTAATGGATAAACAAAATATGGTATATACATATGGTAGAATATTATTCAATCTTTTTTAAAAAGGGAGAGAATTCTGGCACATGCTACAACATAGATAAACCTTGAAGACATTGCACTAAGTGAAATAAGTCATTCACAAAAAGACAAATACTATGTGATTCCACTTATATGAAGTTCCTAGAGCAGTCAAATTCATAGAGATAGAAAGTAGAATAGTGGTTGCCAGGGTCTGGAAATGGGAGGGAATTGGGAGTCATTGTCTAATGGGCACTGAGTTTTAGTTTGAGAAGAAGGAAAAATTCTTAGGAAGATGCATGGTGATGATGGCTGCATAGCAATGTGAATGTATACTGAATGTTAAATGGACATTGAGTTTTATCAAATATCTTTTCAGCATCTATTAAAAAGGATCATATGAGTTTTCTCTTTTGGTCTAAAAATACAATGAATTAAATTAATAGATCACCTAATATTGAGTCATTCTTGCATTTCTCAAATTTACCCCTATTAAGTTATGGTTTAATTCTTTTGAAGTGTTGTTGGATTCTGTTTGCTAATATTGCATTCAGGATTTAGTTGAAGCCCACAAAGGAGATTGTTCTGTCTTTCTCCCTGTTCTCTTGCCTTCCTTCTCTCTTTCCCTCCATTGCTTCCTCTCTACCTCCTTTCCTTCCTTCCTTCCTTCCTTCCTTCCTCCTTCCTTCCTTCCTTCCTTCCTTCCTTCCTTCCTTCCTTCCTTCCTTCCTTCCTCTTATGTTAGGTCTTCTATGTTTTTGTCATGATTCCCTTTAACAGCTACGTTATTTTTCTATGACTAAGCTACAACAACATCACCAGAATATTCCAGCTGTATTTCTATTAATACTTAGTCACCAAATTCTGAGTGTTTTATCCTATTGATAAATTACTCCTAATCCATTCTGAACAAACAATATATCCTAAGGAGAAACAGTGAGCTTTTCAAATGATGCTGCTATTTGAGAATCCAGATGACAGGGTTTTATATCATATTAACACATTTCACAAACATTCATTGATCACCATTCATGGGTCAGCAATTATATTAGACATGGGGAATAAAAATATGACTTAGATATGTCTTGTTTGGTGGAGAAAGAGGAGTTTCAAGCAATCACTGGGCTGTAAGATAAAGGCACAGTAGGATCTCAGGGGAGTCTTCACTGCTGAATCCTCCTCCATTCTTGTTTCTTATCATATGTGCTGCTCCACCTACACTCAGAATTGGCATGTAGCCTCACATCTGGCAAAAATCTCCCTCTTCTACTTATCCCAGTGTTGTCCCAGGATCCAAAGAACTTTGTGTGGTGGTTCATACTTTCTTTGGAATCATGACCTTCATAGATAATCTGATGAAAGCTCTAGATCTGCTTGGCATGTAAGAGGCCAAGGCCACACAGACCATAAGTGGTAGAGTCAAAGAAGGATTGAGTCATGGTGTCCAGAAACAAATTTGCCAAGCTCCCACTGTGTCCTGAGAACAGGCTCTGGGGACACGAATGGACAAACTGGAGCAGAGCCCTTCCGAGAAGGGCTTAGAACTCCTTAGGAGGTGACAAACATCTTTGCATTACTTATCTAGTGCAAATCTGGGTACTTGTGTTTGTTCAGTCTTTGTCTTTCTGTCAGAACTGTGAACTAAAGTGCCAACTGGGCCAATGTTAAATTCATGTTATTTTCTTAGTTTATGCTTGCACTTGCTCTGCATTTGTTCCAGGGAAGATTTGCAGCTCCTGACACTTTTAAATGACCTCCAGAGTTATGTCTTGAAAGACATTGAGCTCCAGCAAGATTCTCTACCAAACTTAATACAGACATAGGCCTTCTTGAGTTGTGGAAACCAGAGGCACACCATATGCTTACCTTACAATGACAACGAATGCCTTACAGAGCCAATTATTTTCAGTTTCTATAACTCTTTATTCCTTATACATTTGTTTCTTGGAATCTACATCTATAGGGAACTTACCTGTATTTCATATTGAGTATTTTTTCCTATGAGTGGAAATTTTAAACTGAAAAAGAAAAATCAGCTAATTCCACACACAATTCCGTAACAGTATATTCTAGGTAAAAGGCAATGCTAGAATGCCATTCAAATTCTTTACTGGAGGATTAACTACAACAGCCAGAGACTAATGTGGCTTTCAGAATACTTAAGTTTAGGGTAATTATAAGTGTACATAAACAGATGATTCATGAGCTCTCAAATTATACATCTGCATTTAATTTTATGTTGAAGTGTTTTTAAATCCTCAGAAAATGATGTTACCAAATGTTTCTGGCTCACTAGATGTTCTATTTTTAAAAATTCTTAATCAAAGGCAAAGACCCATCCAACACCTTCATAAAAAATTTGATGAGCGGGAGATAAATCTCTTGTAATGTAAATACATCAGGCCGAAGGAATTCAGAGAGAGTCTTCTTGAATCTTAAACGTGACTAATAGCCCACCAAGATGATCACTGCTGTTTTGTCTTTCTTCTAAGAAAGGCTATAAGACAAGGCGTGGGTTGACTTAAGATGAAAAGTGTGACAAAGTCACAGTGTGAGTGGACAGGTTAGGTCACCAATCCCGTCATCACCCCCAACTGTCTTACTTAACTGCCTTACTGCTTCCTATCCTGACCAGAAAGGATCCTGTTGGAGTCAGAAATTCAACCAAGCATATTGCCACTGGGTGGCACAATTGGAAGTCTGTAAAGAGGTCCGGGCTTTAAAAGGGCCTTTTTCCCTCTGTCCAAATGACTGGGATTTATAAACACTGAAGCTGTCGCCCATTGTGATTGCTTTTTCTTTGGGACTGTTTATAAAAGTGAGGAAGTCTGTGGCCTTTCAAGGAGTGTGGATTTCACATTGGAAGTCTTTGTGTTGTTATTCTATGTGAAATTAACTGGAGTATTTTTGAGGTTTGTCTTCTTTTTGATCCGATGAATCCAAGTAGTGGAGCAAGAGGCAGAGTTTGGACATGGTTATGAACTTGGGGACAGAAAGTGCCTAGAGCATTTGTGCTCTGGCATCATTCCCTATTCCCGGAGGTCTAGTGTGGTAGGCACTAGCCACGTGCTGCTATTTAAATTTAAATTAATTAGACTGAATAAATCAAAAATTCAGACCTTCAGCCACACTAGCCACATTTCATTTGCTTAATAGCCTAATGTGGCTAGTAGCTAACATCTTGCACAATGCAGATATAGAACATTTCCATGATTGAAGAAAGTTCCATTAGGCAGGGATGCTGATATCCTTTTCTTATTGTCTTCAAAAGAATAGACAAATACTGGATGTTTTCTGCTCAGGTTACCTAAAGACTTTGGGAGGTGTTATTGACTTGCATTGATTATGCCATTTGAACCAATAAACGTTTGATTAACATATACCCTATATTAAATAGACATAGTTTGCAATCCTACAATGTTGTGTTACCAAAATTTAGGACTTGGGGTAAAATAATACACACATTGGATAACACATTTCATTGACATCAAAATTATCTTACAATTGAATTTGCCTATTGCATATTAAGAATCAGTTCAGAATCTAGATGCTTTCCAAAGACATTAAGGAAGTATAATGAACAGACCTTGGTGATCAGTTGGAGGAGAGAGATGAGGACCGAGGATAGCACCTGGGTTTCTTTTGGGTTGAACAAAATTGAATGAATGATGCTGAGATAGGGTCATTGGAAGGAAGAGGGAGGTGGTGGAATTCAACTGTGACACCTCCTAGGCAGGGTCTATCTGGATTTGGAGCTGAGCTGGAGGGTAAGACTTGGGGAGATGTCGAAGAGATGAGACCCCCTTCAAAAAGGAGTGTGGTGTGAGAAGCGAAGAGGCCTAAGGACGGATTCTTGAGGAACCAAGAAGACGGGCAGAGAAAAAGTACCCTGTGGCCAGAGGTGTAGAAAGACAATCAGGAATTCATGTTCTCACGGAAGCCAAGGGAGGAGTAAGTTGCAGGAAGGCAATAGAGGAACAGGAAGTGGGTGCAGCATCTGTAACCTGCAGAGCTCCCCTTCCTAGCACCTGAGTCTCCTTCCTCCATCTCCTGGCCCCCAGACCTCTCTGTTAACTTCTTGTATATCCTCAGCCTCCCTAAACGATGTGAAGGAAAATACAAAAAGATTCCAGGAAAAAAAACTCTATTATCACTAAGATTTTGATAATTTAATGGAATTATTCAGTCATTCCTAGTCTCTCCAGATCCATTTTTATGTAATATGTAGTCTTTTTGACTTCACTATCCATTTCATTCTTCATTCTGATTTTTAAATTTTTTTTTAACCTTAGGTGTTTCATTTCAGTCTTACAGGGAGGGCTGCTCACCTTCTCAACCTCTGACTCTCCACCGCCCCCACGGGGAGTGCTTGAACGAGGCTTCCCACCTCCCCTGCCTGATGCTGGTTCTCGCTGGAGCTCTGGCTTCCCTGGAGGAGATCATGTTAATATCTTCACTGAATGAGCTGGGAGGAGATAATTGGCTTGTCTAATATTTGTGGCAATGTTCAGAAGTCTTCATTTCATGCTGCCGAGGCAGTTTGGTGAAAAACGAAAATTTCAGGCAATTGTGTTCTTTTCTTCATAGAGCGTATGTCCATCTCTAGGCAGCTGGTGTTGGGTATACAATAGACAGAACCAATCCTGCAGTTAGTGAACAGGTCTTATCTGCCAGCCCCTGTGCTCAGTATGGCGGGGTACAAAGGTGCAGCTAAGATAACGGCCCCTGCTTTTGAGGGGTTTGCTTGCTTGTAGTGAAAGAATGCACATTTAAACAAAAACCCTACTGAACATTTCATTTTGCCAAGCAGTTTTGGAACTGTGGACGGTCTGTGCTGAAATTAGGTTGAGTGTCAGTGTGTGATTTAATGTGATGAAACAGATTTCACAAGATGTGTGGGAACTAATCTGATTATTTTATAGACTCACCTCATCTTTCTCTAGGACAGCGGTTATCAAACTTGACTGCACATTAAACTCTCTTGAAGGACTTTTAAAAAATGCCAATACTCGGGGCTGACACCTTGAGCAGTGTGGTCCACAAACAAACATCATTGGCATGACCTGGGAACTTGTTAGAAATGCAGATTCTCGGGGCACACCCCAGGCTCATGGACTCAGGGACTGTGTTTGGGGTCCAGCAATCTGGGTTTTAACATGTCCTTTAGGGATTCAGATGCACAGGAAATTTGACAACCACTGCTCTGGAGATTCTGATTTAATTGGTCAAAAGGTCCGGTCTAAGCTTTGGTCTTTTTAAAAGGCTCTTCAGGTGATTCTAACGTGTAGACAGATTTGAGAACCACTCCTTTAGGAGAAAAGTTGTTAAAACTTTTGTTTGGGAACTGTTCAGGTTGGTCCGACATTAGAGAACCTGTTGTTTCAGCTGTCCTTGGATGGTGGTCAAATTGTCTGGAAGGGATTTTCATGCTTTGCAAGTACATGAAGGGAAGAATCTACTCACTCTAAACTAGTGTGGGTGGGAGCAAGATTTAGAATTCACCAAAACCCATTAAGAAATAATCCTTAAACTCAGGAAGCCCCGTGCTACTCAAATGCGAATGCTCATACAGATCACCTGGGGGTCGTGTTAAATGCAGATTCCGAAAGGGGAGAGCTGGGGTGGCCTGAGATTCTGTATTTCCAACAAGCTCTCAGGTGGTGTGGATGCTGTTGGCTCTGGGACTTTGGGTAGTGAGTCGGAAATTAAGACTCAGATCTAACCCCAGATGTATGAAATTGGGATCTACATTTTAATAAGATCCTGATCTTCTAAACATACTCTGTATTCTAGAAAAAGAAAAACCATTCTAATCTCTAGAAGATACAGCTTTGATAAGAATTTTTTTTGTGTGCACAGATTTATTTTGTATAGCCCAGAAGTTCGTATGGCCCAGAAGAGGAGAATGCACAAGGTATACCAATGGGACTGAGTTCCTGGGGTTACTAATGTGACAGAACAATCATTAAGAAACAATTTATTTGGATTTGGAGTCTATTCTTTAAAAATTTCATCTTGAGACAAAAATCCCTGGAGGTTTGCTAAATTGCAAAAATGACTGAGTGAAGTTAGAGTTTTGATATCTTGACTAGGAGTTTTTAATTGAAGCTGCTTCAGAAAATAATAACTGGGTTGGAAATATTTTTAAATAGATAAGCGTAGAGGATATTTGAATGACCTATGCATCATTAGAAAATTTAATTTCTTTAATAACAAATGTGGCATATTATTTAAGCTAAAAGTAATGAAGTATGAAATTTCAGTATCCCTATACACAACATTAAAATATTAATCCTCTAGTTTTGAAGCAGCTAATAAAAAGCAGCTTATTTCACATCAGATTAAGTATTTCATTAATAATTTGAGGGGTTTTGGGGATTGATTTTTTAGTTCTCCTGAGAGGAAATAGCAATATCAAATTATTTTAAAAATAAACATTTATATAATTCTCTTTAGTGAGTATCACATGTTAAAAATCTGCCTTCGTTTGAATGGTTCATATATCATAAAGCCAAAACCCACAATGGACTATAATGTGTTTTTGTTGTGTTTACTGTTTAAGAATCAAACGATATAGAATATAATTGTCTAAATTGTGGGATTTTAATATGACGAATTCATAGGATTTAGAGCTGGAACAGATGTTAGATTTTGAATCCAAAATTCCCTTCATTTTATAGATGGGAAAAATGAAAGCCAGAAAGTTTTCATGCCTCTTCCAGAGTCCCAGAGAGCAGGATTTAGAGCCTGATGGGCTAAGGCCAAGAGAGGCAGGCAGGGCCTTGAAAGTCCTGCTCGGGGCTTGTCGGGCCCCCTGAACGCCACCTCTCACCTTCCACAGAGAGCCAGCCCCCTTTCCAGCTTGGAAAACAGGCTCGAAAGCACCACCTTTAAAGAAAGACCAACGTGGAAAATCACTTTAAGAGAACCGAAAACCACATCTGTTTGGCTTTCGACCCAAAAGAATTACAGAAATCACCTCTTCTTTGCCCACCAATTATGGTGATTAAATTACTGTAAAAATCATACTTGAAAGAAAGGAAATGCTATTTCACAAGATGATGGCAGAATATAGAGCTATTCTCTCACCTTCTCCCACCAATTTCTTTTTAAAAATTCAGAGCATAGGTCTAAATTGCTAGTCCTAATCTTAGAATTAATTGCAGCTTGTCTAATTCCAAATGTTTGCACCATATATGTTTAGTAAGCAGATCTATTATGAACCTTATTTATTTAGATAAGTGCTATTGGCTCTTGAAAATATAATAGCTGACTGGCTCAATTCATTGGCATAATTTTTGAGGCCAGTTGAAAATTTGGGCCCTCACTTGCATGTTGGCACAGTTATCTAAAACCCAATAGAAAAACAAAGTAACATACAATTACAGTTTCATTTTACTGCAAGAAAAAAACAATAAAACATTTTTAAAAAATTTTATAACAATAAATAAAGAGACAGGAATTAGCCAGCCTTCATCTAGTTAACACTCAAGCATTTTAATGTAGAGAGAATTCTTCTTTGGGTTTCAAACTTTGCCATATGTAAAGATATACAAACACCTAATAAATGTATATGTGTTTTCTGATTAGGTTGTTTGACACAAATATTTGTCTGGTTGTTGGAGAGGAATAGGAATTGTATATTGTGTGGAAACTTCTATGAGTCAGTAAAAGAATAGGATTGATATAAATATCCAGTTTTGCCTCCCTGTGGCCAATTTCTTGCTTTCTAAAACCTTATGGATATGATCCAAAATATACACACATATATATATATATATATACATATTTAACTTAATGTTATTGAAAATTAGAATTTGAGCAATGTGGACTTGATTAATGTTAACTGGATTTTATAATATTTTTTGCACAAGTCTTCAAAAATAAACTTTAATTATATGCAAAGAAAATACACATTTAATTTATATTGGCAATAAAAGTGAAATAAATATAGTTTTAGAATAAAAATCAGACAATCTTGTTAATAAGAGAATAAATAGCTCAAAAGAACAGCTGCTTTCCTTATGATTCCAATATTGGCCTTCAAAATGCTATAATGCAGCTCAAATGTACAAATTAAATAGTGTTATTACAGTACTTAATGATAGCAAGAATAAACATAAGGCTTCATCCTGTTTTCTTTATCTAAAAGTCTTCTCTTAGAGATGTGAGCCTGCTCACAGGGAAAAAATAAATGAAGGTCCTAGTAAATTTTTTGTGTGACCAGAACATAGAAAAAGATCATGGTTTAACCATGCATCAGACTATTATTTAAGTGAAGATTTATAAGGAAAGAAAATGAGTGCATATATTTGACTCTGTGCCAATAATAGACTCGGAGCACAAGAGGATATGTGAAAAATCCATCTAGTAAGTGCATGGAAAATGCTCAACTTCACAAGAAAGCAAAGAAATTACCATTTACATAAGATATTTTCTTTTCTTCCTATTGAGACACCGCTCTTCATCTCCTCCCTCAAATACTAATACCCAATATTGATCAGTGTGGAAGGATGGAAGGAAAGGCACTTTCCCAGCCTGCTGATGGAAGTATTGTTGATTCTTTTCCAGCATATGGTTGGGCAGTGGTTATCGAAAACTGCGAACTTGTTTATGTCTCTTTCTCCTAGGAAATCTCTAAGAAAACAACGAGAGGCATACGTAAAGAGTAATATTTTCGTAAGTATATATAACAAAAGAAATCACATAAGTCTCCAATAATTGGGGACTCAGAGATAATTTATAGTACAGTACACCTACACCATGAATACTCTGTAACTATTAAAATTCACATTGTGGGCCGGGCGCGGTGGCTCACGCCTGTAATCCTAGCACTCTGGGAGGCCGAGGCGGGTGGATTGTTTGAGGTCAGGAGTTCGAAACCAGCCTGAGCAAGAGCGAGACCCCATCTCTACTAAAAATAGAAAGAAATTAATCAGACAACTAAAAATATATAGAAAAAATTAGCGCATGTCTGTAGTCCCGGCTACTCGGGAGGCTGAGGCAGGAGGATCGCTTAAGCCCAGCAGTATGAGGTTGCTGTGAGCTAGGCTGACGCCATGGCACTCACTCTAGCCCGGGCAAAAGAGCGAGACTCTGTCTCAAAAAAAAAAAAACAGAAAGTCACATTGTGAAATATTCAATGTAGTGGAAACATTTTCATGATAAACGATTAAGTGGAAAAAAGCAGGCTGTAAGATGGTAAATACTGTATGGCTCTGATTTTGATAAAAATGTGTACATATACATAGAAATAAAAGGCTGGAAGGATATACACCAAAGCGTGCACAGTGATTATCTCTTGTTGGTATTAATATACGTATGACTTTCTTCACTGAGATTTTTCATATTTCCCAAATTTGGAACATGCTTATCAAATTTTATAACTAGGGAAAAATATATTTTTTAAAACAACGTATCTCCTCCAGCTTCCTGTTCTAAATTACAAAGCTACGAGTTGTCAGTCTTGTCCTAAAACATAACCTGGGAATATTTAGCATCCCTCTTTCAGTGAAGTTCTGCAAAGTCACTTCTCCTACAATTCACATTCACAGCCTCTCCTGCTCTTCTCACGTAGAGGAACTGTCTTCTTTACTGTAACCGTCAGTAACCTTTATTTCATGTTGGAACACAATTCTGAATTCACACTTCGGCTTTCTCACCTTTTCTTTTCCCAGCCCTTTACTCGCTCTTTCTTCTTCTCTGAGTCTCCTCAGAGAACATCCCAGGAAAATCTGCTGTCCACTCTCAAACAAAGTCTGGAGGACAACACATTCTTCTCTTCTGTATCAGTGCGGACACCAGAGGAGCCCGGCTTCCCCCTGGGAATTCCAGCTCTGCGGTGCGGTTCAGCAGAGCTGCCCACCACTTCGGAGGAGTGAAGCGTCTGCCTTCCCTTTGGGCTTTCTTGGTCTGACACAGTGAAGTGTGACTCCAGGAAGGAGCTTGCTCATACTTGGCCACCTCCTGAAGTGACTTCGTTGAACTGATGGTGACTTTTCCATTCTTATCACCCAGCAGCCACTGCTGGGTCCTCTCCCGGGTCATTCAGTGTTAGTCTTCATGATGCAAATCACCTGTCTGCTCGATTTATTTTGAAATTTCACTATTTTAACTATTTCATTCATGCAATTATTTACTTATTGATTGATTCAAGTAATATATTCTCCTTGTCAATTAATTCAAATAACACAGAATTAAATACATTTTCCCCATAGGTAACAACTATTGTCACAGTGTGTGTGAGTCCACCCAGATATTTGTCCACGTCTCTGAAATGGTGTGTGGTTTGCATGCACACATATGTGTATGGACATGCACACAGATTTTAATTTGTTTTTCAAAAATGGTATCATTTGTGACCTCGTGGCGCAATGGTAGCATGTCTGACTCCAAAAATGGTATCGTTCTTTTCTACAACTTGGTCTTATTTTGTCATTGGGCTGTTGATAGCAATTTAGGTTGATTCCAGGTTTTCATTCTAGCATTCTAACATTCTAACAGATGCTACAGTAAATATGCTTGTTTATCTCTGTGCCATCTCTTTGAGAAAGCCAGAATCTTTTGTGGGCTCTAGCTGCAGCCAGCCAAAGGGTCATTAATTGTAACATTTGCTGTTCTGCCTGGGTTCAGGCAGAAACCCACAAATGCTCAGCCTGAATACCAGCTGTGACAGTTACAGTTTACTGAGTGCTCCCACGTGCCTGCTGTGGTACTCATTTACACATCTCCATTTTACAGAGGAGGAAACAGACTCGGAAGGGACGGTGACTGGTGGGCATCACATGACTCAGAAGTATCTGACTTCACACCCTCTGCCAATTTTCCACTCCGCCATTCCAGCTTCCTTTTAAAGCTACAGCCCAGTCCGAAGTGGGTTGGTGTCCTCCGGGGCAGATTCTGAAATCAAAAGTCTTCATTGTTCATAATGGCACGAGATTTTAAATGGGAGATGAAAAAAAAAAATTGGTGTCAGACCATGCAGATTCAATTTTATGGACATAAAAAGGTATTCACAAATACATACGAAATGTGAGAATGGTAATTGAAATTTAGGTTATTAGGTGTGAAATGTTCCATTTCCTTAAGTACTAAGTTTCACAGTTGATATCTCTGACATTTTACTTTGACACTTTTTGTTTTATTTTTATTGTGAATGTACATCCTCAATCTTTCAAATGCATGTTTGGCTTGTGATTATCTTTCAAAAATTTTTTACAGCAATTTTTGTGAAACCATGGATAAGTCAAAAATTCATGTTATTTTCCAATATGAGTTCCGTTGTGGAACCAATGGAGTGCAGACAGCTCGAAACATCAACAAAGTATTTGGGAAGGATATGGCTAATGAATGCATAGTACTTCGATGGTTTGAGAAATTCGGTTTGGTGATTTTAATCTTGAAAATGACCACCTGAGACCAAGGTGGATAATGATGAGCTAAAGCTGTAGTGGAAGCAAATCCATCTCAACCTATGCGTGAATTAGCAGCAAGGTTTGACGTTGTTATTCCAACAATATTGGACCATTCGAAACAAATGGGCAAGGTAAAGAAGCTGGATAGATGGGTTCCACATGAATTAAACGAGCGTCAGAAGAGACATCGACTCAAAGCTTGCCTTTCTTTGCTGTCACGACATAAAGGTGAATCATTTCTACACCGTATTGTTATGTGTGATGAAAAATGGATTCTTTTTGACAATTGCAAGCATTTGGCACAGTGGTTGGATACAGATGAAGTGCCGAAACTCTGCCTAAAACCAAATATCCAAAAAAGCTCATACTGTCTGTTTGGTGGTCCAGTGCTGGTATTGTACACTAGAGCTTCATGAAACCTTCGATTTCAGCAGATGTCTATTGCAACCAACTGGACTAAATGACAAGAATGCTTGCGATTAAGCAGCCGAGATTGGTCAATAGAGACAGGGCAATCCTTTTGCAAGGCAACACTCAACCACATGTTGCACAACAACACTGCTCAAACTACGAAAGCTGGACTTGGAAACTCTCTGTCATCTACTGTATCCATCAGACCTTGCACCAAGTGACCATCACTTCTTCCAGGCTTTGGACCACTTCTTGCAAGAAAAAATATTCATTTTTCAACAAGCTGTGGAAAACGCCTTTCGCGATTTCATCACCACTTGCTCTCCAGGCTTCTTGGCTGCTGGTGTAAACAAGCTACTGTTAAGATGGCAAAACTGTGTTGATAGTTTAGGCACAGATTTTGATTAATTGTACTGCTTCTTGTTCAAAGAATAAATTACATTTTTGATTCGAAATCGGACATTTCATATTTAATGACCTAATATTGCTTGGCAACTAGCCAATAAGCATTGGAAATAATAGCAGGCCATGACCTGATACAATGATAGCTTCTCCCTTACATGTACCCTTAGAGTTGGTCACCAGTGGATATCTAATAGATGCCAACATTGTGGTTTACTTGCTTTTGCAGTATAGTTATAGCTCTAGCAGCTTTTGCCTGTTGAGATAAGTTACCCTCATACATTCTCTTTAAACTTTATTCTTTGCTATTAAACTCAAAACAGCGTTATATGAAAAGTTAACTCTCAGCAGATAAAGTGACGGATGTCAGATGCCCTTGTTCCTCCTCCAGTGCTCCTTGGCTATGGCACACGTTGTTCCCAATGTAACTCTTTCACCCTTAGCCAATGCTGTGGTTTGATTGTGTCCCCTCCAACATTCCTGTTGGAACTTAATCCCCATTGTGGTAGTATTTGTTTTTCTTTTTTTAGAGGGTTTCACTCGGTCACCCAGGCTGGAGTGCTGTCGTGTGAGCACAGCTCACTATAATCTCAAACTCCTGGGCTCAAGCAATCCTACTGCCTCCTGGCTCAAGTGATCAGGAGTCCTCAGCCTCCTGAGTAGCTGGGACTACAGGTGTGTGCCACTGTGTCCTGCCCCACAAGGGGAGTATTAAGAGATGGGGCCTTAATGATGTGATTAGACCATGAGGGCTCCAAAGGAATAGATTAGTGCCCTATAAAAGGGCTTGAGGGGCCAAGTTCACCCATTCCACTCCTCCCACCACGTGAGGACAAAGAATTTATTCCTCTGGAAGATGCTGCAATAAGATGCTATCATGGAAGGCACCTGCCAATGCCTTGATCTTGGACTTGCCAGCCTCTAGAACTATGAAAAATAAATTTCTGTTCTTTACAAATTATACGGTCTAAGATATTTTATTTTACTTATTTTATTTTTTGGTGTGAGAACCCATTATAAGTTAGAGTGGAACCTTAAATACATCGAAGCCAATTTTCTTGTAAACCCATCAAAACTTGAAAATTACACTCTTTAAATCTCCATGACAAATTAATTGGAATGTGTAATAGTAACTAAAATATAAATTCTATATATCACAAATGAAAGCAGGAAAGCAGAGAGAAGCATTTTGAGAATGAGCTAGCACAAAGGTCATGTCTTCCCATAAGACATTTTATTGTAGCAGCACAACGGGCCAAGACAGCCACTCTGTGACGTAGCTTCAGATGCCTTCTCAACCTGGCATTTCAGGTGGCCGTTACAGATCAATTGACTTGGCTGAGAACTGGGATCTGTCATCTCCAGATGTATTAAATTCTTTCAATACATATTTGAATGCCATGGGCCTGGTATTGTCCTGGGTCCCAGAGGTTCAGCTTTGACCAATATAAACTTGGTCCCTGACCTTAGGGAGCTGAGTAAGTGAGGAGGAAGGCAGACAGTGACTGAGCATCTATTTCCAAGTCTGTTGCCAAGCACACAAAAAAGAGCAGTGGCTACAAGAGCACATCGTGAGGAGACTTTTCCTTAAACTGAGCCCTGAGTGATGAGTGAGAGTTGGCAGGTAAGCAGGACTGACCCGGGGGGCAGCCTCACTTTACAGTGGAGAGAAAACTGGGGTGGAGAGAAACGAAGTAACTTATTCAAGTTAGTAAGCGGTGGACTAGCCTCAAACCCAGGTGGTCTGGGTCTAGTGTCTGTGTCTAATGATGAATGGCTCTCTCCCTTCCTTCCAATAGCTTATAAAGCTGCCCATCTCTCACTAGGTCCAGCCCCACCAGTTCCTGGGCTAATTCTTTCCTGCTCTTTGCAGGATCACATCGGGACCTGGGTCTTCATCCATCCTGGTATAAGGCCTACTAATCTTCCACTTTTTGCAGTTAGTTGAGACCTTTTCTGTTTGTCCCTTATGGTTAATTTTATGTGTCAACTTGGCTGGGCCATGGGGTGCCCAAATATTTGATTAAACATTATTCGGGGTGTTTTTGTGAGGGAGTTTTGGATGAGATTAACATTCCATTGGTGGATTATAAGTAAAACACATTGCCTTCCGTAATGTAGGTTGGCCTCATCCAATCAGTTGAAGACCTGAATAGTCCAAAAAGACCAACCTTTCCCCAGTCAAGACAATTCTACAGCAGACTGAGAGCATTACCTCTCCTGGGTCTCTAGCCTGCTCACTCACCCTGCAGATTTTGGACTTGTCACCCCATTATCATGTGAGCCATTTATTTATTCCTAATGGTAAATCTCATTCTATGCACATAGCCTATTGGTTTTGTTCCTCTGGAAAGCCCTGACTAACACACCCCTATATCCCTAGCATTTGGCTTTGAGTGTGGGCTTAATAAAGGAGTGGAATTAACAAGCCTGGGGCACCTGCCCACAGAGCTTTAGCCTCGGGCCTTCCTGTTTTCTCTTGGTCCCATCACCCATGCCCAGCTGGTTTGCCTGGCTTTCTGGCCTGTGTTCCTGATTCGTGCCCACTTTCCTTTGCCAGAATAGAGGCTTGCCCTGGGCCCCGGTCCCTTGGCTGACATCCTGCTTAATCCACCCTAGCTTCCCAGTTTGAGGGCCGGGCTGGTGTTGCCCTCATCACTGAGCCGCCTGACTTGATTTTGCCAATGACAGGAGAGCCCACCTACCATCCCTGGCCCCCAGGCTGGCTCCTTTTGGAACCTGGTCCTTCCTGCTAAGAAAAGTTCAGATTTCCTTTGCACCCCTTGGAAATGTTTGGATTCTGTTCCAAAACTCTACTCTCTCCCTTGCTATTTCCTGGGCCAGCCGTATTTCTGGGCAATAGCTCCTGGCTCTGTGTGGGCCTCTCTGGTCCTGGCTTCCTCCTTTTCTCCTCTGATTTCTGCCACTGCGTCTCAGCATGTCTGACATGGGACCATGGAAAGGGTGGGATGTACATGTGCCTAACTGTTAAGAGGGAAGGAGATAAGAACTATAATGAAGCTTGAAACAGGGGCTGGGGTGTCTAGAGAGGGGAGAGAACACTTTCTACTGGAGGAGGGAGAAAGGCTTCATGGAGATAGCTGCATCGTGCTGGGCTTTGGAGCTAAGCAAGATTTCAGCAGGAGGAGCGAGACATTGGAGGGTGGACACAGATGCCTCAAAGTGCAGGATGAGATCCAGAGCAGCAAAGGATGCAAGGAAGCTGGAGGATGGGCTGTCCTTGCAGATGGAGAAGGGACTGGGAGCGTGGTGGGGGTAGGGCTGCAGAGAATGGGGGAGAATCGTTTAATGCAAATATTACTCAGAATGAGCAAAGGAGGTGTTCCTTTGTCCCTTGACCAAATTCACTTTTGTAAAATAATTATAGTGAGGTATCTTATCTGAGACTTTATAACTCCAAAATTAGAAAGCAACATTTTTATGCGTGTTTAATGGCTGTTTGGTGTAGGAGCTCTGGCCTGAGGGCCTGGAGAAATGGATTCCGGTCCTGGCTGGACTACTATTAATAAATAGAAGAGCTTTGGGGGTGTCAGATCCCTCATCTGGGAGACAGGGCTGGGTGAAGTGGACTGCACAAGGTCTAACATTCTTTTAAGCTAAGAAATTTTGAGAGTTTGACATCAATTTTGCTCCCAGGAGTAATTACAAAAGCAGAGTGATATATTTCTATATATGTATATATATTTTTGTAACGATTTTTAAATTATAAAATTTCAAACATACACAAAAGTATGTTTATCCAGTTGTTAAGATCTTGCTTCATTTGCTTAATCTACTCATTTCCCCTCCCTCTTTTTGGATGAATTATTTTAAAACAGTGACAGCATGCCATTTTACCTTTACATGCTTCAATATTCTAAAATATGCAGACATTTAAAAAAAGAATTACAAAGTCATTATTACCCCCTTGAAAAAAATTTTTGTATCACCCAATATGCAGATCTTAATCAAGCTCTCTCAGTTGTCTCAAGAATGTCTGCTTACAGTTGTTTTGTTTGAATTGGGATCTAGATAGAGTCCACATGTGACATTTGGTCACCGTGTCTCTTTAATCTTTTATTTTATTTTTATTTTTATTTATTTATTTACTTTTTGAGACAGAATCTCACGCTGTTGCCTGGGCTAGAATGCTGTGGCATCAGCCTAGCTCACAGCAACCTCAAACTCCTGGGCTCAAGTGAACCTCCTGCCTCAGCCTCCCAAGTAGCTGGGCTACTTTTTCTAGAGATGGGGTCTTGCCCTTGCTCAGACTGGTCTCGAGCTCCTGATCTCAAGCAATCCTCTTGCTTCAGCCTCCCGAAGTACTAGGATTATAGATGTATGCCATCATGCCCAGCCAACAATAAAGTTAAAAATTATTCATCACAGCTTTAACAGAAAGCATTTTTATTAGTTTATTTTTTTATTATTCACCATCCTAAGGGATAAAGAGACCTGATCATATTGGTACTCTGAAATATGGCAAAAACCTCAAGCTATTCTAAGGAGAGAAAACAAAATCTGATCTATTCCTGGGATAACAACTTTAATTGGACAAATATATTTTGAGTGCCCAATATGTTTGGGGGTTGGAAGATACACAGGTGAACAACCACTTCAGGATTTCTGTGGAAGGCTGGAATAACCACTCCCAGCTCGATGGATGTGGATTCCTAGTGATGGACAACTCAGTGCTCCTCCATGGTTTTGCAGATTTGCGACCATCTCAGCAAAGAAATGCATATTTTGGCACACACGCCACTTGCTGAAGAAATAAAAATTTAATGGACATATATCTGAAATTTTCTAGCACTTCAGGGAGATTTTTGAGATTTATTCTAGCATACCATACAATGAATTTTATAGGGAACTGCAAAAATATATAATTTTAATAGAAGTAGGTAAGCATAAAACGTTGACACTACTTTGAAAAAATATTGGCCATGCCAAAACAGCCTCCATAAAAGTTTGCAGAATGTTTCAGAAAAGAATCAGAGAATTATTAGGAGCTGATTTTCTTGTGGAGCTTTGGCCAGGGTCTCATTTTTAAGGAAACGCATCTATGTTTCCAAGGAAAAAGCAGGTATTTGCTGCTTTTGAAGAGAGGCTATATTGCTGCTTTTTTATAGCTATGTGAGGAAAGATCACGGAGGTTGTTTTGTGCATGTTTGGTGCAAAAGCCTAATTAGTAATTAGAGGTACAACAGTCACATTAAATCAGACATGTTTTAGGAAAACATTTCAAGGTGAGATGACAGTGCTCTTCTGCATTCAAAGGCTGGAAATGTAAGTATTAGGCAATGCGGCGTTTTTTTCCTTGGAGATGATGCCGTCTTCAGCATCCATTTTCACCACGTGTTCCAAGTTGCAATGGTTGATTTCTTGCTGTTGGTTGTAAGGCATGAATCTTAGTCCTATAGCGCTTTAAAGCACCACTCCTTTATGGTATCTTTGCACTTCATTTTCGTTGGTCAAAACTGGGATACTAATACCCGCCCCATCGATGACTGAGAGATACAACGTGAAGGTATATACAACCCACTCAGCACAGTGCCTGGTGACCAATGCACGCCTCTGTAGTAGCTCATACACTTTGGGGTAAGGTTAGTGAGCAGCGACACACCTACCCCAAGGAAAAGAAAACCAGATGGGCATTTCCTGAAGGTGAATCTTGTGCCAGGTTCTTATTATGTCTTTACTGAGAGCCTATAGCAGTTCTTCCCAAACTGGATCACTGGGAGACCTTAAGAAGCATATTGTGAAAAACGGTTCTATGGTTAGTAAATTTGCAAAAGCTGCAACAGGAACATTAGCATGTTAAATGCTGCAGAGAGCCCAATAATAAAGAAAACTATTCAACTTTGTTTAATGTAGCTTTTTTCTAACCTTATTCCAGTGATAGGAACTTATTTTCCTGACAAGACTATTAACAGCCTGCAGGACATTGGTACACCTCAGAGCACAGTTTCGGGGCTGCTGATCTAAACTCTTTAAGTCAGTGGGGGATACTGTGTCCTTGGTGATTCATGTGGTCCCAGTCTACAGCAGGTACAGAACAGATGTTGGTTGAATCAATGGCTCAATGCATATGTCAACTTCCTGATGATTCTTGCCAAAACAGTGACTTCCTGCGGGCACAATTCGTTTGCACTGTCACCACAAACAGGGACTATAGCACACACCTTTTCTCCATAAACCTCTGTTTCTGCTATGTTGCTAGTTTCTGCTCTGTTTGCTAGTTTAATGAATTTTATTAAAAAGACTTTTGACCAGCCAAGGTCTCAGTGTGATCATTCTTTCTGGAAAAGTCACGGCGACGACTTCTATTTGCAGCAGTTGTCCAAAGCTGAGGTGGCTCCCTTCTGCTAACCACTCCTGTTGGTCTGACCTGAGCAATGGGCAGGTGCCAGCGACTCCTGGGGAAGAGGATGCTTCCAGCTGGGCTCTGCGAGAGAACTCTGCTCTGCAAAAGCAGGCGGGAGACACTGAGTAAAGGACTCTGTTCTCCAACAACAGATTTCATCATCGCGAGGTTCACACGGGGTGTGTTTTCATTTTGTTTTTCCCTGCAGTTTCAATCTTCTTTCCTCCCAGAAAAGGTTCTTTTGTGTTTGACCTCATCCCGACGCTTCGGTAAACTTCCTGCCACATCAGCTCTCGATTCGCCTTCCTGTGCGGACTTGCCTCGGCGGTGAAGCCACCCTCATTAACGAGTTTTCCCTTCGCTGGGCTCTGCACATCACCCGGCTACACATCTTCAAACGTGTTCCCTTCTGTGGGGAAATGAGCTATTGCCAGAGCCAGGCTTGGGGGCGCGGAGGACTGGCTCCTTGGCCGGCTGCCCCAGTGATAATCTGGAAGCCATCAGTGGAGGAAAAGGATAACACAGCTGTGGTTTTCAAGGAGACGGGTCCTGGTTTTCCTACCTGCCAACCAGGTTTCCTCTGAGGAGTTTTTCGGCAAGTGCTGTAAAAGAGACCTTTTAATCTTGTTTCAAAAACCTGGAGCCCCAAGTCGTTCCAGATCTTGGGGAGAAAACAAGCCAGGGAATTGCGCGTTGCCGAGGAGGCGGGCGGGATGCCATCGCGATTCCGTCTCTCAGCCTTGCATGTGCTTGAGAGGACTTGGTGAGCTTGGCCTCCAAGCGCTTTCACCCACAAGCATGACAGGGTTTGGGATGGGGGCGGAGGGTGTTGCAGAGGTTGATGAGCATAAATCTGTCAGTGGGTGATTTTCAGACATCTGCCTGAAGCACTTTCAGACAAACACTGGAATCACTGGAGCCTGGGAAAACCTGAGCCAAAAAGATCTCCCGGGACACTGCTGGGCCTGGAAAAAAGGATGTGCCAGTTAATAAATAGTTTATAATTTAAATTTGGAGGGAAACAAAAGAGGGGAAAAAAAAGAAAAGAGACAAGTGAATCAGGATCAGGAGCTTGTTTTTGTTGGGAAGTAAATGCATGCTGCAGAAACGCACCACCAGATCCTTGCAGGGTCTGCTGTCCTTCGGGCTTCTCCTATCACTCCTGCCACCAACCTGTCTTCAGCTGAGTGACAAAGCCCTGGGAAGACCCCAGGATGTGGTTTCAGAGATTTATTCAACTAGGGCATTTTCTCTTTCTCAGTGCATGACTGGCAGAGTTACCTCCTACGTCACAGCAGACATTGCTGCTGCTTAGTACAGCACAGTCAACAGCCGTAACTGTGGTTACGTTTAAAAATACTTTCAAAGTTTAGTTGTTGATTCAGAGTGTAGAATGCACATGGTAGAAGGCAGCTGGGTGCCAGGGCTTTTCCAAGCCTCAAAATCCTAATTTTTAAAATGGGGATGATAATACTTGCCTTGCAAGGTTGTTGAAAGGACAAGCACACAGTTGGGACAACAATAAATATGATTTTACCTCCCATGAAATGGCAGCTTTTCATGCTGGAGGTAAGTCCTAATTTAAGAGTTGTCTCCTCTGACTGGCATAGTAATGGAAGTGACATCCACATAAGTATTTGGAGGAATACAAAAGGGGACCCATCCCATTTCCTCCCCTGATGGTATTAATATGATTATTTGCTTTCTGCTGCCTGTGTCTCTGTTTCAGTTTCTCCCTGGTATTTATTATACGTGGTATAAATTGGCATCTAATGTGGAAAAGGTCGAGAGACTCTGTCCCCAGTGTTCAGATTGCCCTGTGAAAGTTTAATGCAGAGAAATCTCCATCAGCATGAAACAGAATGGGCACAAGCAGTGACAGCCTTTGAATGAGAGGTGGATTTCGGGCTGTTGTTTTCCATGTGTCAAAGAGCAATCAGCTGGTTTCTCCCTTATTCCACCTGAAGCATTCCATAAATTTCAAATTTCAAGACACACTTTGAGTGGGCAAGGGGAAGAGGCCTCTTCTAATATCCTTAATTTGCTGCATCTCTGAATTCCTAAAGCCGCAATAGCTGATGCTGTGCTACAGGAATTAGGCGACAAAAGCAAATAGGGACTAAAAGCAACGGCCTTGCATTTATTCAGACATGGTTTGAAGAGCAGCTTCACAATCCGCAATTATGTGATTTGGGGCATATTCATTTACTCTCATGACTCTTGGTTTCTCTCTCTTCTTCCTCCACTGTGTTATTGTGAGAATTAAATTAGGTAACACATGTGTTTAGCACAGTGCATTGCACATTAGTAAACATCAATACATGTTTATTAATAATAATATACAGTGTGTTTTATATTATTGCTCTGTACACATCAGGCTAATCTCTTCAATTCTAAGTACCATAAGGACAGGGACTGTGTCTCTATTTCTTGAGTTCCACACAAGATTACTTCACCTCTAATTGCACACACACAGTAGATGGTCATTCAATATTTGAAACACTGGTCACTCATGGCAAGGCAAAGTCAACCATTAGCAGAGGAAGATGGATCTAGAATCTGTTTAAGGCTCCTTAAGTCATTTTTTAAAAGGTCCAAATACATTTTGAAGTTTGCCAATAATACCTTAACAGTATTCCAAAATTTCCAATCAATTCTTATATTTCTAGCCAATTGTTTTCCAAACATACGAAGTTATCTGGTTGTAAAACCTGCCAGGCATTTCTAGTATTTATCCCCAGGATTTTTTGTTTCAGTTTGGAATGATTCTGACATTCCAAGCTACCACAGCCTATGTTTCTTTTCTATAAATCCTGTGATATTAAGCTCATTCCCTGAGTTCAGATTACCGCAGAGGGATGTTCAATTTGATACATGAATTTTGTATTATTGACCTAGCCAATCTGCAATGTATTGGTTCCGAGAACGGGCGGCAATAATGATGCCTCAGCAAATAAGATGCAGATGTTTTAGAAATATCCATGCCAGACAAAAGTGTTTTGCAAAAATGAATAGACGCTATTGGTAAGAGTATATGAAATTCTTATCTAAGTTTCAAAATATGTTTACTGCATGCCTTGAGGCATTGGTGAGATAAATTGAAAAGGTAGGTATTATTTATTTCAAAAAAAGTAGGACTAACACTACACATACTTTCAATCTCACTGACTCTCTGTAGGGTCTCCCTTCCCTGTTACAGTGCCTTACTCTCAGAGTTGCCGAGAGAGGACTAGATGGCATGACTTGACCTAGGGGGCATGTTCAGGCTGCAGAGCCAGTTCCTGGGCCAGGGATTGTGCCAAAAATGTCCTGCATCTACCTGTACAGAGTTAAACACTGGACTCTCAGCAGAGGCACACAACGCCATCCTACATGCTAAGCTGCTATATTAAGAGGGAGAAATTTCAAGGTTCACCAAAATTGAATTTCTTAGGCTTTTGTGGATTGATAATATGACGGGCGGCAATAATGATGATTATTGAAAATGATTGAAATCATTATGAAAAGTACCAGACAAGTTCTCCCAAGCATCATGTACTCAATGGATTCTGATTATAAACGAACATTTGCATCTGCGGTATTTGAATCCATCCGACTAAAGGAAGCCAGCTTATCTGTACGTGAAATGTGCTACTTCCATTGGTGGAGTGACAGATTAGGTCATTTCAATCCTTTTTCCTTTTTTTTTTTTTGTAGTTTCTTTGAGGTCAGGTTCTAGAACATACTTCAAGACCTGGTCCCCAGCTTGAGAAGGACAGGGAGCCACAGGGAAAAATGTCAGAGGAGGGAAAGAAAGAGAATGACATCTCCCGTTAGGTCTGCCATGCTACGCAGCCTGTGTAGAAGCCTGTGGGTCCAAGGGAAACTGAACAGCCGCTAGTAAGGGCAGAAAGGGCTTGTGTGTCTTATAGATTAATCCCTGTTTCCTTATTTACCTTTCACTTGAACCACTCATTTACCTAGGACACCTTCACCCATAAGTTTGAGTATTTTTACTCCTCAATGTTGGTAAGTTGCAAGGCAGTTGAGGGTAAACGGGAGCAAAGTTGTGTTACTCTGTGATTCCCAAGATTCCTACTGGAAGCATTTCCTTTGTTATTTTACAAAGAGGAGGCTGGACTTTTAGGGATGCATGAAAATGCCATTTGCAGCCCTCAATCCACATGGGGCTCCTTGGGTGTCCATTTGGAGTGGATGAAGGTGGGTGTGACTGGACCCATCCTCACGGCCCAGCCCACTCTTCTCAGGAATGCCCCACAGTTTACCCATCAGGTCCACAGGCAGCACCATAAAGGTAGGAATGATCCTTCCCAGTGTCTGTATTTTTATTATTTCCATAGTCCGCTTCAACCATTATCCAATGTGTTTGGAGACAGTGTTAACTGATGAAAGCCTTTGGATGTCAGGGGACCGGGAAGGTAGCTAGGCTGTTTAATATTTTTTCTCATAGAAAAAATTTCCTTTTATAAATCTTTTTATTACAAATTGCTTTCTTCCCCTTTTTATGTAATCTTGATATAATACCAACTTCTATAATGAGCATAGATCATAAAGGGTATAGATGTCTGACGAAAAAATGATACTCTTCTCAAAGAGGAGAAAATTCTATAATAGGGAATCTAGGGGCTGTTCAGGGCCAGAGGATCCCACGCGGGGAAGCTTGTGGCCAGCAGTTTGGAAAGAAACCTCTACAAGAACACTGGCCATGTGAGGAGTCTAGCTCCCTTGTCCTCTGCTAAATTGTAGCTCTTGTTCCTGCTGCATCCTACTGGCCTGTCTTGCATAAAGATCTAGTTCTAGAATATATGAAAGGTGGCGAAGATTGTTCTATAATAAGGTTTCAGGTCAAGTGCGGGCCCATATCCTCAGCTAAGATAATTATTGGTGGGTGAATAAATTATGCTTGCCTACACTTGCTGCCTTTTTAAGCAAAGATAACATTTTCAACATGAGAACTCTCACCTCACTCTACAGAGTCAGCATTATTCAGCACTTCCATTAGCTATGGGTTACTACAGCAGGGGGCAATCCTTAAAGTAAAAAAAGAAACATTTTACGCATGGAAAGACAAACATAAGCAAAGTGAATTCATATTCTGAAAGTTCTACAGAAAAACAAAGATGCAAGCCAGGTGCAATGGCTCACACCTGTAATCCCAGCACTTTGGGAGGCCGAGGCAGGAGGATTGCTTGAGCCCAGGAGTTTGAGGTTGCTGTCAGCTATGATGATGCCACTGTACTCTAGCCCAGGCAGCAAAGCGAGACTCTATCTCAAAAAAACAAAAACAAGACCGGGCGCCGTGGCTCACGTCTGTAATCCTAGCACTCTGGGAGGCCGAGGCGGGAGGATTGCTTGAGCTCAGGAGTTCGAGACCAGCCTGAGCAAGAGCAAGACCCCGTCTCTACTATAAATAGAAAGAAATTAGCCAAATAACTAAAAACATAAATAGAA
>CAUYSK010039152.1:0-13380 GCA_963575035.1 Avahi laniger | reverse complement strand
CACTAGTTTGCAGTCCCACCAAGAGTGCATGAGTGTTCCTATCTCTCCACATCCACACCAACATTTATCGTTTGGGACTTTTTGATAAAGGCCAGTCTCACTGGAGATAAGTGATATTTCATTGTGGTTTTTTTTTTTTTTGTAAAACGTGTGTCAACCAATTAAATAATCCCAGGCCAAAACTTGGATTCACTCTAAAAAAAAAAAAAAAAAAAAAAAAAAAAAAAAAAAAAAAAAAGATTAGACAGCAAATCAATGATATAAAAGACAAATAAATAATGGAGAAAATAAACAAAGCTAGTTTATGAGCAACTATTTTGGCAGATTAATGATGCACACAAATTCTTTGACACTCCTCGTATGGACAGGTGCAGTCTATGTACCCTGCCTTTAAATCTGATGAGCTCTGTGACTATTCTGAATAATAAAATATGACAGACATGTGCCAGTCTTTGGATCAAAGCTTTAAGAAACTGTCAACTTCCACTTATCTCTGGGAACCCTCACTTAGCACCCTGACATGCTATGTAGGACATCCAATTTACATGAAATGGTTTCAGTTGACTATTCTAACTAATTCCTGCCTGCCAGTTATCCCTGCCAAGATATTTGGCATGTGAGTGAAGCCAATGTAGATCTAGCCAGAGCAAATCAGTTGCCAGCTGAATAGCATCAAGTGATCTCAGTCAATACCTCAGAGAGCAGAAGAATCATCCAGCTGAGCCTTGCCCCAATTCCTACTCACCAAATTATGAGATATAAAAAGTGTTTGTTATTTTAAATTGCAAAGTTTCAGGTTATTTCTTATGCAGCAATAGATAACAAAACAAATATATATAACTAAATCTGACAATTTTCAGTTTTATTTTTACTTTTTAACTTCTATTTTGACATAATTTCTGATTTCCAAAAATGTTGTAAAAATAGTACAAAATATTCCCATATAATCTTCATACGGATTTCCCCAATGATAATATTTTACCACATTTGCTTTCTCTCTATATATATACATCTATACATTTTCAAGTATTTGAGAATAAGTTACTGACATAATTCCCCATTACCACTAAATATATCAGAGTATGTTTCCTTGAAACAAGGATATTCTGTCACATAAATGCAGTGCACTTATTAAAATCAAGAAAGTATCATTGATATAATGCTATTATCTATATACAATACTATACATAGACACTGTTTAGATATTACCATTGGTCCCAATCAAGTGCTTTATAGCAAAAGATAATTGTTTTGCATTCATTTGTTGTATTTTTTGAGTGTTTTAATCTGGGACAGTGCCAGTCTTTGTCTTTCATAACATAATGACTTTTTAGAGTATAGGCCAATCATGTTTTTAATTAATGATTCTTGATGTTTATCTGCTATTTCCTCATGAATAATTCAGGTTATACATTTAAAAAATACCACTGAATTAATATATTTTTCCCAGCATATCATATCAGGTGACATTTAATGTTGCCTTGCCTATTATTGATGATGTTACCTTCGATCACTTGGTAAAGGTAGTGTCTGCAAAGTTTATCTACTTCCAGGTTACTGTTTTAACTTTGTAATTAATAAATATCTTATGGTAAGATGCTTTGAGGGTAGGCAAATGTCTTGTTCCTCATTAAACTTTCACTCACTAGATTTAGCATCCATTGATGCTATAGACTGAATGTCACCCCAAAATTCCTATGTTGCAGTCCTAACTCTCAGTGCAGTAGTATTAGGAGGTGGGACCTTTGGTAGGTGATTAGGTTATGAGTTTGGAGCCCTCATGAATGGAATTATTGTCCTTATAAAAGAGATTCTAGAGAGCTTCCCCATCCCTTCCACCATTTGAGGACACAATAGAAAGACAGCCATCTATGAACCAGGAAGCAGGTCCTCAGCAGATGCTGACCCTGCCTGCACCTTGATCTGGGACTTCCCAGGCTTCAGAACTGTGAGAAATAAATTTCTGTTGTTTATAAGCCACCGAGGGTATGGAATTTTTATTATATCAGCCAAAACTAAGACACAGACCTTTTCCTGCAGTCATCTCTACTGAAGTTGCTACATTTTACCCAACCCAGCAAAATCCTCCATTCTTAGACTCCTAGATAGCTGCAAAGTATCTTTCAAGACCCAAAGCAAGTATTGCATCACTCTCATCTCTGCTAACCCTTCTCTCATGATCCTTCCCTTTTTCTGTAGCTCTGATCATGCTAGATCCTAACCATCCATTTTCTAACTCATATTCCTCTAGACTGAGAGAAACGACATGAAGAATTAAACTTAATCATCTTTATTTTGTCAATTACTTGAAAAATATTTGACATATGGAAGGTACTCGCTAAATATTTGTTGAATGAATGAACAAGGAGAAAAATAACTATTTCCTGTTTTTCCACTCACAATTCACACTTAATAATTGGGCATAGTAACAATTAAAATTATTAATACCTCACCCTAACCACAATTACACAGAATTATCCTAGGTTCAGACACATTCTGAGAATAGAGGAGAATATTTCCCAGGGAGGTGATTAAGGGTAAAGAATACTTCTTAAAGATTCTACAAAAAGTCCAGATTATTTTCATTTGTTATCCACATAAACTGTGAAAATTAGCAGTAGAAATGTTTCAGAGATTATTCCTAGCTCTATTCCAGCAGGCATGGGGAGGACAGCCTGGATTTCATCTGTCCCACTTAGTACACCTTTACTTCATGGATCATCCGATCACAAGTGACAACTTACAGTTAATTATTTCTTCCTATCACTAATGTGAGGAGACAGACTCTGTCAGTAGAAACTGGCTCAGGGGAGTTGATTCAGAAGGAGAAAAATATCACAACTTTTTACGTAAGTATCCAGGCAGTGTGCCTTTACTGATTGTCATTGATGAACAAAATTGCTAATTTGTGTAGTCATTTTCCTTTGTATGTAATGGGAAAAATATGTAGACCCTGATGATTTGCATGTCAATTCTTTGAGGGAAATATCTCATAATAATGCAAAAGAGGTGGTGAATTTACAATGTATTGCTCAAAGTTATTTTCAGGAAAGCCTTTCCCTCCAATTGGAATGTAATTTATTATCTGAAAGTAAGCAGGAGTTTCATTATAACAATATTTATTATAGCATAGACTTTAGTACCACAAAAGTCTTTTGATCTATTCAAGAAGGCTTATGTTACAGAATACTATACATCATAATAACACACAATCCTACCATTACATGAATTCATTCTATAGAAAAGTTTATTATGAAAAGGCTTTCCTGAACAGAATGTTTCCTATATGGGAGTAGAGACATCATCTATCTTGTTTACTAATATACTAATAGAATTATAGTGCTAATGTACTAATATACATTTATACATATGCACATTAATGGAGAATTCAAGTTATGATGGCTAATGGCAAAGATAAAGAAAAACAATTAGGACATTTATTAAGTTTCTTCTATATAATTTTCCAACTAAAGATAATAGCTTAACTATTAATGAACATGCTATGAATTAATAATGGACTAGCAGTGAGCATCAATAACTAACCTATGTTTGCAACAAAAATGTGTGCATTTCAGTTTTACATCAGGTTACTAAAATCAGACATTTCCTCCAGCTACTGCTTATAAGACAAAATGCTAAATTTAGTAATTTTATGGAAATAAAATTGGATATATATCCAGAAGTGGGAGTACTGGATTGATTACATAGTCGTTCTATTTTTATTATTTTGAGGAACCTCCATACTTCTTTCCATAATGGCTCCAACAATTTACATTTCCACCAGCAGGATGTAAGGGCTCCCTTCTCACCATATCCTCACCTCATTAGCAACACTTATCCCTTGTTTTTTTTTTATAATAGCCATCTTAATAAATGTGACATATTTCATTGTGGTTTTGATTTGCATTTCTCTGATGGTTAATGATGTTGAACACTTCCTCATATAGATGCTGGCCAGTTTTATGTCCTCTTTGGAAAAATATTCAGGAACTTTTTAATCAGGTTATTGGGTTTTTTTTGTTTGTTTGTTATAGAATTGTATGAATCTCTCATGTATTTTGGATATTAACGCCTCATCAGACATATGGCTTACAAATATTTTCTCCCATTCCATGGGTTGCCTTTTTATAATATTTTGGTGATTGTTTCCTTTGATGTACAAAACTTTTTAGTTTTATGTAGTTCCGTGTGTTTGTTTTTGCTTTTCTTGTCTGTGTTTTTGGTGTCATATCCAATTTCATGGAGCTTTTCCCCTATGTTTTCTTATAGGAGTTTTGTAGTTTCAACTCTTACATTTAAATTTTTACTCCTTTTTGAGTTTTGTGTATATATCCAAGGGAAATAAAATCACTATCTCAAAATTATATCTACATTATTCATAATAGCCAAGATATGGAATCAACCTATGTGTCTGTTGATGGATGAATAGGCAAAGAAATTTTGGTATATATACACAATGGATTATTACTCAACCTTAAAAAAAAAGGAAAGCCTGCTATTCGCAGCAACATGAATAAATCTGAAGGACATTATGCTAAGTGAAATAAGCCAGGCACAGAAAGACAAATACTGCATGATCTCACTTTTATGTGAACTCTAGAAAAAAAATCAAATAATGTAGAAATGAGAGTAGAGGAATGGTTACCAGGTGTTGGGGGATAGAGGGATGGGCTAGGGGAAATGGATGAGATGTTGGTCAAAGGGTATAAACTTTCAGTTATAAGATAAAAAATTTCAAGAGACCTAATACAGCATAGTGTATAATAATGTACTGTATAGTTGTAATTTACTAAGAGAATACATCTTAAGTATTCTCACTATAAAAAAGGTAACTATGTGAAGTGATAGGCATGCCAATTAGCTTGATTGTGGTAATCATTTCACAATGTATACATATATCAAAACATCATATCGATACCTTGAATATACACAATTTTTATTTATGAATTATACCTAGGTAAAGCTGAAAAAAGCTTGATTTAGGCACACTCAGTTTTGCTTTTTGATGAAAAGAAAGAGTAATTTATTTGTTTCTCCCTTCTGTGGCTAGTCAATACAGCTTGCAGTTTAAAAAATAAAAAATACACTTACATAATAAAGCTATCAAATAATAAGATGATTTTTTTTACATTCAAAAAGACATTTTTAATGAATAGAATGAATAGCTTAAGACCTTTTCTCCCCCATACGAGTAGATCGGCTTTAACAGGAGGCTCTGATTTCCAATTTTTCTGAGCTCATTAGACTGTAATGATCCCTATCACTGTCAGCATTGTTAGGGATTGGACAGAAGTCCAGCAAAGCTGCACGTTAATTAGGCAAAGCGTCAACGTCCTCCTTGTCGCTTCCGCATACGTGGCTGTGGCAATGTTTTCAGCTCCCACAAGACAGCAGGATAGCAGGAGTTAGACATTTTATAAGGTTTACATTTTAAACAAGAAGATGGGAAATGTAGACACTTTAAACAGCTTTTAGGATTGTGTGAGGAAGGTAGTCACTTATTGCCCTCCACTTTTATTTATCTAAAATCATTTTCATCAGCAGTACACAGAAGGATGGCTACCATGTTCTGAATTCATGTAGGGCATTTTTTGTTTAGAAATTAAGGCTTTTGCATTCATATGTTCAGAGAGAAAAACCAAAATTTAAAATTTTATTATAGTCAAAGACTGAATAGTACTTACTAGTCAGGAATCTCTTAACTGCGAAGAGTAGAAACCAAAGTCAAACTAGATTCAGGGAAAAAGGGGAAATATTGGTTCATATGACAAAATTATAAAGAAGGCAACAACGAAACGGCTCTGAGAAGAGCTATTAACCAGAAAGAGGGATTTTCGTTTTTCAGGATTTATGCTCTCATCCTCTTCCTTCTTTTGTTTTCAGTTTTAAACCAGTTTACTGCATAAAGTAAAGGGTTTGCCTTCCAATAGCTCCAGACTTATATAGCTTTACAACTAGAGAAGAAAGGAGCTTCTCTCCCAACTCCAGTTGGGAAACATTCAAAAAGAAAAGTGAACAAAAAGCAAAAGAACAGGGAAGACCTGACTAGCTATTTAAAAAAGCCTTGGACCAGAGCAAAGAGCAAATATTGACAAATACAAAAATAAATGTTCAGATCATGCTTCTATTCTGAGGGATAATCTTTTTTTAGTTTAAAATCCTGCATAATACAAGTCATCCTAAAGAAAATTGTTGAGTTCAAAATAACGGAAAGACATATTCACTTTCCTTAACTTAAGGAAAGCTAGACTTCATGAAGAAACAACATATTGTTTTTTTTTTAAAAGAATAGATTAAGAGATAATAAATTGTAAGAGAATTCCTCTAATTAGATTTCCTTGAAGTTGGAAAAACTGCTCCATTTCCCTTGTCTGCCACACAAATTCATTAATCATTGTCAGCATACTGAGAAGCACTATAAGTTATGGCATTCCAGAGGCCCAAAAATACAGAGTCCTAATATTAATCATGAGGAAACTTAATACAGAAATAAAATCTGCAACAACACAGAGTGGCAGAAAATTTCTGAAGGATTCTGAGTTTTCTTTTCCCAGATTCTTTATTAGGCATCTGGCATTATACACTGAGGTCAGTTTGAGTGTATAATGCCAGACGCTTAGTAGAGACTGTTCAGATAATTGCATAATGGCTCTTCCAGTTTTCATTTCATTATCATTAAAAAATATCTCCTTAGGTTTGGAAATTTTTTATTTAGTCAATTTTGACTTTCCCATGTTCCCTTCCACAAAGAGACTACAGATTAAGAAAGGCAAAAAATGAAAAAGTAATGTTAGTTTCTCTGATAATTGATGTGTGTAGCCTGGATCATGGAAGAGTCTATCCACAGCCTATTTTGCGTATCGAAGGAGGCAACCAGATTTCTGGAACATAAACACCTGGAACTTCTCTGAATTCATCTTTTAAGTGGGCTGCCACAGCACAGGAAGGGTTAAAATTTGAGAGTGGATGGAAAGATACTATAATAGTGACCTCTTAACATAAAAAATGAGAAAAGTATTGTGGTTTTTGTTTTTGCTTTTTTCTATAAAAGACAGGGCCGGAACAATATTCAAATGTTAAGGCACAGGATAAGCTATGTCTAACAAAATTTCCTGTGAGCCTTCAGTTAAGATTGATCCTTTCTACTCCAATCCAGGATTTGAGGAGACATGGTTATTAGAGAGATAGGTTCTGGTACCTTCACCAATAACATTTAGCGAAGGCCTGTTACGTGACAGGCATTACAGCACCTTAAGTGGATATACCAAAGAGATGATGTAATCCTATGTTTCCGAAGCTTAATTTCTTAATAAGTGAAGTAAGCAAAGAAAAATCCAAACCAAACCAAATCAAACCAAAAATGGGTGATAGAGTAATAAAAATATATACGGGCTGCAGTAGGGGCACAGCTGAGGAAATCAATACTATATGTGGTAAAATGAGAGATCAGAAATAATTTACAGAAATTACATTTGAGCTGAATCCAAAGATGAGTAGGCATTTGCCAGGGAGTCCAGAGGAAAGCATTCCAGGCTGAGCAAGCAGTATCAGCAAACGTGCAAAATATTAAGGTTCATTAGCAGAACTGTAAGCATTTTCTGATGGCTTATATATAGGGTAAGGGTGAAGATCCATAAGGTCTTAAGCCATGTCAAGAATCGGGATTTTTTTTTCCCATGGAAAAAGTAAGCTGACCTTGGGTGTTCTTGAAGATCACTTGAAAATAGTTTGAAAGATTGATTGGGAATGACACGACTTGGAGCAGGGAGATGGGTTAGAGGCAATTATCATATAGTCTAGGTGTGACAGGGACATAACCTGGACTGGGTGGAGGTATAGAGATAGGTGGATAGGTCTGCTTATCTGAGAAGAACGTGTAATTGTCAATGAGATAGAATTGTCTGGTGTCTTGATATAATTTACATCTCTTTGATTAGCATTATGAGTGTTTTTATTCTTTTTGATTTTTCTCATGTTCTGTGTAGTATTTTTTTTTTTTCTATTGGGGCAGTATGTGACAGAGACTGCCAGCTGTCCCCTGTATCTACTCTTTTTCTTTAGTTGAGAATAAACCCACAGATTTTATCTGGGCACATGGTAATTGAGATAAAGACATGTTCTAGCCTTCTTGGCAACTGGAGGGGTCCTGTGACTACTTTCTGGCTAATGGGATGTGAGCAGTATCAATGTGTGCGATGTCTGGGTTGTGCCCATAAATAGAAAGTAGGAGGGTGCCCTCTACTTCCCTCCTCCTCTTTTTGCTATTAATAGCTGAAATAAGAATATAATGGCAGAAACTGGAGCAGCCATTGTAGCCCACAAAATGGAAGACGCATGTTAGAAATCGCAGAACTGCAAATTAGAAGGAGACTGTTGCTCACCACCACCCCATGGAACTGCCGTATCAGCTTTAACATGCTCGTGCTTTGGTTACTGAACAAGGGAGAAATTCATTTCTATATTGTTTAAGTCACTGTTAGTTGAGTGACTGGCATAGTAGTCACATCTTTATCCTTACAAATTTAATACAACTGCATTTTTATTTTTAATTTATGATAATTCCATATGTGTTTTTATTTATATATAATTTTATAAGTATAAAGTATATAAATAATTTTTTCTAATAAATGTACAAAACTTTTCTCCCATTTTCTTTCATTTTACATTTAACTTTTTTGAGCAGTGAAGACTCAAAGACCATTTCTTCTGGAAACAACTGTAATTTTCCTTCTTAAATGACCATTTTTTTCTCTCTTGTCTCATCTTCTCTCATCCTTAAATATATGCATTTCTTAAAGGCCTGTCCTTGAATACCTTCTTATTTAAAAAAAAAAGAAAATCTCTCTTGAGTCTTCATCAACTTGCAAAATTTCAAACATTGTTATTGCTCAAGCAAATATGAATCTGAAATACAACTCTCTATTCTCAATCACTTTCCTGAGCTTTAGACCCCTGTTTGCTTGCCATCTCTATCACAGTGTACCACTGGCACTTGGTATAACATGTCCAATGTCATATTCATTATCTTTCCTCCAGTTCGCATCCTTTTCCTTCCCAGTTTTCATTAATGGTACCAACATTCTCTAAGGTACCCAGACTTAAAACCTTGGAGTTATCTTATTGTCTTCCTTTATTCCTTACACCCAAGCAGTTGTCAAATTCTGTAGATTCTATCTCTGGATGATTTCTCTACTTCTTTCATTGTCTACTGCTAATACCCTAATTCAGGCTCTAAAATATGTTAAATCTTTGACTTATATAACTGATAATTTTTTTTGCAATGAATTCAACTGCCTTATCTTCCCCGAAGTCTATTATAGGAATTGACAAAAACTTTTTCTATAAATGGCCAAAAAATAAATATTTTTGGCTTAAGGCTATACAGTCTTTGCTGCAACTGCTCAGTTCTGTCATTGTAGCATGAAAACAGCCATAGACAATACTTAAATGGGTGTGATAGTGCTCCAATAAAACCTTGTGTATAAAAAATGCAGCAGGGTGTGTTTGCCTGGAGGCCTTAATTTGTCAGCTCTCATTCTTTGTAGACCATGCTAGGTAGCAGTTAACAAGACGATAATTTCTTGGGTCTCAGGTGACTTTTAATTTAGACAAGTAGGGGGAAAAACATAAAAAAATCAAGTAAAATATATGACCAAGATTACCACCTATTTCATTGCTGCAGCAAATGGTGTTATGAAGCCGGTGAAATGAATGCTATGACAGCAAAGGATAAGAATTCTTTTTAGAATTGAGTGATCGGGGAAAGAGTCTCTGATGAGGTGATACTTGAACTGAAGCCTGGGTAATGTATGAACTCCATAGGAGATATGTTTAAGTAGAGGCAGATGCATGTCATAGGCCCTATGCTATGAAAGAGATCGGATTATTTAAGAAACTTGTTAGCAGGAGAAAAGGTAGGAGAGGTTGCTGAGGAGGATATCATGGAGGCCTTGTACACAAGCCATGGTATGGATCAGGGTGATATTCTATATCAATAGAAAACTACTAGGAGATTTTTAAGGAGGGAGGTGAGAAGCTTTGGTTACCTTTAGAAGGGATTATAGAGGGGTGGGATAGGTAGCTGGGAGACAAATTAGGATGATATAGTAGTAGTTCAGTAAGACAATGAGGTGTTTGGAGTGAATCTGTCACTAATATGGGTACAGTGGAGATGAAGGGAAATAGAGTATATTTTCTTGGAAGAACTAATAGAACGCAGTTCTATTAGTTTAATCGCATGAGGTGAGGGAAGTGGAAAAGAGTTGGGGAGGAGACTTTTAGAGAAGAGCATGTAGTGGGCACAGGGGACTCAAGAGACTTTGACTATACCATAGCAAACACTACTAAGATGAGAAGAAAGCTGTGAGTTAAAGTCTGTCAGAGGGAGGTAATTAGAGGCTTTGACAAGAGTGATCTTAGCAAAGTGGTTACCACTGAGGCCCAATTGCAGTGGATAAAGAGGAGAATGGTAGTAGGGGAGTGTAGGCAGCAATTACATATACCTTTGTGAGATCCACTGCTTTAACTATTTGTTATACTAAGTGCTCTACACATGTGAGATTCTCAGTAATATTCGCTAGTTGCTACTTGCAACATTAGCGCTTGGAAAACAGAAAAGAATAAAGGTAACTCTCAATGTTTTAAAGAAAAAGGACAAATCATAGAAATTTCATTTCTGGTAAGATGCTATAGCAACTCTATGAAAAATTAGTATATAATCATGTGAAAAATAAGTTTATTGAATTGAAAACATTATGTCCTTCAAAATAATATTTATATTAACTGTGTTTCTTTTTTTGCAATAATGGCATACCATAGACTAGGGAGAAAAAAAATTATAGCCTATATCCTGCACTGCGATCAGGCCTTTATCTCATTTCTTTATTTAATAAGTAACATATGAAAATCTACTCTCTGCCATGCAGAGTTAAGCAAGGATTTCAGTGTCTATGATGATCATATCTTCAGGTGGGAAAGGGATGGGTTAAGTTTGGGTTATGTGGGTCACAAATAAAGAAGGCATCAACATTATGCTGAAGATGATATCAAAGTATTTCCTCTGGGATCATCTTAGTTTTATAATTAACAATTTAATATCACAGTTGAAATGATGTGCACTAGAGCTGTGTGGGAGTCACTAACATTTCAGAAGATCAAAAGAGCATTCAGAATGATGATGATACATCACGATGTACATTTTGGAAGGGGCAAAAACAAAATCAACAAACCAAGAGACCCCCAATATTGATATTGATTGGGAAGGACATGTACATGCAGTATAGTAGACATCAGAGTCACAAAGACAAATAAATGAAGACTTCTGACTTTGAGGAATTTATAATCTCATTTAGTTTGGAGCATAAGACTCATAAAGAAAAAGAGTAAGGGTTAATATTTGAAGGATATGTTAGGGCAAGATTTCTGGAAAGTCTCAGAACACAAGATAAGAAGTTTGGACTTTATTCAGCGGGTAATGGGGAAATTGTGAAGATTTTTGAACAAGAGAGTGACTGGATGGTCATCGTTCCTTAGGAAAATTAAGCAGGCAGTACTGTGACTCCAACAGTGAGAAGACACTGAAGTTGGGAAATAAATTAGGATGTTAATTCCATTTACTATTACAATGTCTTCAAATAAATATTCAAATACATTATTACTGTCTTCTCTCATAAAAATGAAAATATTTTTCAAAGATCTTACAGCCAGCTATAAACCGTGTTAAAATGAAAAAAGGAGTATTTCTTGTACTGTGTCAAATTTATTGTGAGCTTATTTATTGATTAGTACTGACTAGCCGGACATTTAATCTAATGGATTCCTGGCATTTTTCAGTTTTTGCTGTGTGCTAGGCACTGTGTGACTATATGCATGTCAGTTTTACAGCAGATACTTACCACGACCCTATGAGGAAGGGCTTTTTTTACTCCACGTAGAAGGAAACTTAGGTCAATTATGTAACCAGTCTGAGTTCACCCAGCTAAGGACTCAACCCAGTTCTCTAGAGCCTGTGGCTCTGCTCTTAAACCCTTCATCATTAGATTTCATTGAAATGGTAATTTGTTCTCCAGTAGTTAGTGTTGAAAATAGCTTTTATTGTACTGTGTCGCTAACAGCTCTGGGAACACCAAGTCAATCATTTTAGTTATTGTTATTTTGTTTGTTGTCCTCTTCAAGTTTAATCTTGAAAATAAAATTGATTTTTTTTTCTTCATGAGATTGTGAAGTTATAACACAGGGAGACATGACGTGAGGTTTCAGAAATGTATTTAAAACCATATCAGTGTCTGCCAATTTATATAAATAGACCTTGCAAGTCCTTGTGACATTAAATAGTGGTCAGATTACACTGCTGGGCTCTTGAGGAGATTATGGCTGCTTCTTTCTGCAGAGTATCAAGGTTATACTTAGAACTAGTGCTTATTTCACTGTTAGAAGTATTTTTTAAATAAAATTTTACACTGTGAAAGCCTATTCTAGGTGGAATTTAAGGAGAATAATGTATAGTAAAACCCCAAAATATTCAGTAAAAATCTTTTGTGAATACAAATGGATGATCCTCTTCTTTTTAACTTTTTGTAGTGAATGTATCAAACCATTACTGGGATTGCTCTGAAAGAAGGAGCATACTGCTATAGCTTGTGGATGACTTAAAGCTTTCATTTATCTTTTCTCTCCTTGGGAGTATCCTTTGAAGTGTGTATACGCAAGATACAATAACCACACACAGTTCTTAATTTCTAGGTATGCTAGAACTCTCTCAAAGTAAGGCTTCTCCGATAAACTAGAACCGGAAGCTTCTTACTCCCTACTCTCTGAAGATTGAACATCTTCTGGGTCTTTCACACAGACTCTAAATACCTTACCCACGCAGTCTCATGGAGTGGGGGTTATACCCCCATCCACAGGCAGAGACTCTAGAACCGAGAGGCCTGGTGTGGGCAGCCTTTCCTCTGCAGCAAACACTTTTACGTTTGCTTTCTACAGGATGATTTAAAAAGTTATTGTGGGGCTGAGGGGAAACTTCCCCTTTCCCCTGAAAATTTGCTGAAAGATCAACTCACTAGTAAAGCAGATTAATAAGAGAGTCCATGTGTATGAGGAGAATCACAGAGGGATTACCCAATATCCCAGTGAGGTCCAGAAATTTTTATATCCTCCTTTTAGAGGGGAAAGGGGGATGAGGGATATAGATTATTCTGTTTAGGGGCAATAAATGATTGCTGGGAGGATGAATAGGTACTTGGGAGAATGAATGGATGAAGCAAAACAGATTGACTTGTAAATTAACCTGAGAGATAGGTATTATGTTTAAAATTGTTTGTACCAGGTCTAGTTGCATTTTTGATCTTCTTTCCTGCAATATATTGAGATTACAAGGAG